>PVJA010013856.1:0-48669 GCA_004027025.1 Myocastor coypus | reverse complement strand
CTCATACTTACTGGATCAGTCCATGTGCTATTTCATTTAATGGTATAGTACAAGGACTAATAAAGCCTCTTTTGGATGATTTTATTTTACCTATTCAAAATTTTAATCTTGGCCTGGCAGGTTGGCTCAGTGGTCTAAAACGCCTGCTTAGGAAAGCTTGGGGGGCTGCAGGGACCGCGGTTCGATCCCTGGCACCACATGCTGCGCCAGCCCTGCCCTCAGGGCAGGCTGAGCTGGCCACAAAAATAAATACATAAGCAAACAAAGAAAAGTTCTGAAACTAGAAAAAAAATTTAATTTAATTTAAAAAAATTTTTTTAATCTTGAGTAGACAAAAATGGATTAGTTGCACTATGCTGACAAACACTCAAGCTGCTAGCACTGAAACTGGCCAGCAGCTGGCATCAGTTAACACTAAATGTGGCCAGCAGCCAGAGAACAATAAGGAACAAGAAAGAGCTGTCAGGAACTGTTAGCTTTAACTACTGCGAGAGTTCTAGAGAGCTCCTGGTTAGCTACTAACCCTGGCTGCCAGGAGAGCAACAGAGAGAGCTGCTAGCACTAACAGCTAAGAGCTGCTGGCACTCAAGGTTCAGAGCCAGTAATACTAACAGAGCCGCACTTTGCCTATTCATAATTTCTATCCAAATTAAGCAAAAGAACCCCCGCTAATTGGCAAAAAATGACACTTTCCTCCTATAATATCTGATATTCAGCCACCCACAATCCACCAGTACCAATTATATATGTAATACTTATTTGAGAATCACCATTAAACCTAAAGGTGAATAAAATGGAAAGTAAAATATAACAGAAAATGGCCCCCAGCCAGTATATTTAAGTTTCTTAGCTGAACAGGTAATAGTTCCTGTTCCAGTTTCAGTTGCTTCTTTTAGAAATGACCAGTAACCAAGATATATAACTGGTCATTATGATGTATATTATATAGACCAATCCCCAATTAACAGCCATTCTGCCTGTGTACGTCTTGCTTACTTATCCTACATAAGCTCTAGACCAGAGATCAGGGCCTTATGTTTTGAGAATGATCCCAATCAGTACCCATTGATAAATAAATCTGCCTCCAAATCCTGAGTATAATTTCAGTATTTCTGCTCAGTGTAACAAAAATACTGACATAGAAAGTTAATAACAAAAAAAGCTATCTTCATAAGGTATTTGCTAATAAGATCATATAGTAAATGCTATAGGTTCAGGATGAGAAATATCAAATAGGCCAAGTCAGGTAAGCCTCTGTAGAGAAATGAAACTTTTCAGCTGAATCTTGAAAGATGAATACACACAGTGGAATAAAATTTAAAATACTTTGCCTTTGTCACATAGAAATAGAAATCTGAGAACTTGGGTAAGTTATAACTTAAACATATATTTCACTACGTAGTCCAAGAGAGACCTGAACTTGTGATCATCCTGCCTCAGCCTTAAAACTTAAAATATATTTTAAAATTTTCTGAGAAGACATAGATTTAGACTGAGTTCTTAGGAAGGAGTTAGCAAAAATTTATACTTCCCATAAAAATGAAAGGGTAGTCAACCAAAGGTCATGCCTTACTGAAAATCAACATTTTTTACAGCTTCCAATTTTAAAAGAAAACATACTTAAAAGTATGATTATTTTTAATCTTAAACAATTTTAAACAGTATATAACTCAAAAGAGTTAGTATTAAAATAGTATTGAAAATTCAATCAAGAAAATAGATGATTACATTTCAATCAATAATTATGAGTTTTCAAAACTTCAGTTCCAGAGTATAGCTATTACAGGAAATAGAAGAAAAAGGAAAATAAATATAGATCAAAGCCTACAGGTGAAAGTATAAATGTTGTATACTCTCAGTCCAAGCCCCAGTTACCTGTAGGAATTTCTAAGTCTACCAGCTGAAATGTTTACATGAATACTTTGGGCAAATGTTTTTTGGAGTCCAGTATGGACTGACAAGTATAGCACCTCCAACTCTAAAACAGACCATGTTTCCTCCTCAGTCTTCACCTCCTGACAAAACTACTTAGAATAAGAACATCCCTTCCTCAGAAAATTCATTTTGGATGGACAATATTCTATACTCTGTGGATTATCTTTTTTAAAATTATATTCAATAAGACTACACTTTAACAATGAGATAATGGTAAAGAATACAGACTTCCCTGCTTAGGAAAACTTAGGTAACCACAGGGACCTTAGTTTGATCCCCAACACCACATGCTATGCTATGCCAGCCCCAGCCCCAGGGCAGGCTGAGCCAGCCATAAAAAATAAAAATAAATAAATAAATAAAATACAGACTTTGGCATTAGACTGCCCTGGTTTGAATCCCCACTTTGATGCAGACAAATTTATTTTTATTTACTAATTAGTGTTTGAGATTGAATCCAGAGTCTTCCGCATGCTGAGCATGTGTTCTATCACTGAGCTGCACACCAAGCCCAGAGTCTAATTTTAAATATAGACACAAATTCTGTGCCATATTTATCACACTTTACTACCAGCACACACAAGACAGAACAATAATAACTACAGCATACTGTAAGGGGGAAGGTAACCTGTAAATTAGCAATACATCTGGAAAACAATTTGGAGAGAAACTTAAGGAGCTTTAAAAGTATACAATTTAAGGGGCTAGGGAAGTAGCTCAGTGGAATAAGTGCTTGCCTGGCAAGCACAAGGGCCTGAGTTCAATCCCCAGTTCTGGGGAAAACAAAATGACTATGTAAAAGCACACACTTTTGACTCCGTAATTCTACTCCTAAAAGTTTATTTTAAGTGAGTAATCCAGTCTCACAAAATCTGTAAGAACAAACATGTCTGCGATAGCATTATCAAAAAATGAAACAATAAAAATAAAAATAACAATAAAAAACTGAAATAATCAGCATATTTATATTCAGTAGGAAAAAAAAACAATAATAATACCTTTACTTAAAAAAGCAGTTTCTTTGTTGTGTTGATTCATTTACTATTCTTATCAGAGTTACTATATTCTCACTTATAAAATTGAGAAAAAAAAACTGTCTAATTAAATTGTTAAAAGTCACATCAATAAAAGGTCTCAGAACCAGGATTAGAACACAAATAATTTAGTCTATGTTCTCAACTATTATACTATTCTGCCTCTCCACAGAACAGAACCATGGTACCATATATCTACATAATGGACTCTTAAATAGTCATTAAGTTGAGTTTGTGAATAATGCATTATAATTGAAAATTTAAAGTTAACTTTAAAAAAGCAAAATCCAAACTATGCATAACACACTAAGAATTATTATTTCAACTATGAAAACTGAGGAAAATTCAGGGTTAAGTTCTTTCTCCTTTTGCTCTCTTTTCTATATTTTCCAAAATCTCTGTAATGTCGACCTAAAAAATTTAAATAATAGACAACTGAAAAATACAGCCATACTTTTACTTACCACAGATAACATTGAACACTTTGTTTTAAAAGCCACATTTTTGAAAGATGATCATAAAAAAGCAGCAAGGTATAATGGGCACAGATTATGGATGTGGGAATAGAAGGTGCAGAAACTTAAATTAAAACACTGAAATACCATCTCACTCCAGAAACAATGGCTATCATGAATAAATCAACTAATAACATGAAAAACTACCACAAAAACAACAATATGCAATGTATTAACTATTGTAATCATCCTGCTAACCTGATCTAAAACTGTTGCACTGCTATTTTATCTTCCTTTTCCCATTAAAATGAATTTTTAAAAAAAGATTAACCATGAAAAATAGAAATCAACTAATGACAAATGTTGGTGGGGTTGTAGGGAAAAAGGCACCCTTCTCCATTGTTGGTTCCAGTGTAGACTAGTGCAATGACTATGGAAACGCATCTGCAGATTCCTTTAAAAACTAGGATTAGAGGTTCTATTCAACTCAACTATTCTCCTTCTGAATATCTGCTCAGAAAAATTAAGAACACATTACAGCAATATATGTGCATACATATTTACAGCAGTGTAATTTGTCAAAGCTGTATCTTTGAAACAACCCAAATGCCCATCAACCAAGGAAGGGATACAAAAGATAGTTCTTTTAATGTAATGGAATACTACTCAGCCATAAAGAAAGATAAACTTGAGACTTTCATAGGTAAATGGATACAACTTGAGACCATACTCATAAGTGAAATAAATAAAATAAGAAGAATTATGGCTGCAAAATAAAAAAAATGTGGACAGAAAACCTCAAAAAAATCCTTTTAAGGAAGATCTATCCTCATATGTAGAATGAGAATATAAGAAAATATTAAAATGAATGAGAAAATAAAATAAGATGAATCATGTGAAAATAAACTGGAAAGCAACATGATATAATTTCCCACTCTGAGTCCTAAATCAGGATAATTTCAGATTATTTTAGACAACAATCTCTCAAAAAAAAGAATCTCCTTAAGTCCCCCAAATATAGTTCATTTCAACATTAGTCTTTACTCTCCCCTAAACACGACACATCAGTTATCACACCGAAATACTGTCTGATTAACTGCTACCTAGAGACGGGTTGTTTCCAAGGTGTGCCTACATAGCTCTCCAAAAGGCATTTTCTAAAACTTCAGGCTTCTAAACACTTACATAGGGGGCCTGGCGGGATGGCTCCGTGGTCTAAAGCGCTTGCTTGGGAAAGCTTGGGCAGCTTCAGGGTCTGCAGTTCGATCCCCAGCACCACATGCTGCGCCAGCCCTGCTCTTGTGGTGGGCTGAGCCGGCCATAAAAATGAGTGAATAAACAAATAAAGGTTCTGAAACAAGAAAAATAAATAAATAAATAAATACAATTTTTAAAAATATTAAAAAAAAATAAAAAATAAACACATAGTTTCCATGTAGGATAAAGTGGCCTCAAGCAGGTTGAATAAATGACAAAAATCATGTATTTAAAGAAACCAAAAAGCCACAAGAATAGAAGAAAGAAAATTTTGTTGGGAGCCATGGAAGCTAGAAAATTGGTCAAATGTGTGTAAGTGGAATGAGGCCTCAGTGCCTAGAGCAAGCAAGCTACCTCAGTCCTGAACATAAGCATACTGACTGGTTAATGTCAGCGATTAGTCACTAGGCAACCTCGTGTTATATGTTACCAACTGCAAAGGTATAAATAAATGTCCATACCGTTGCTGGTGGCTGGCGGGCTTGTCTCACCAGCCAGGCAGATGAGTCACCACCTAACCCAGCTTTTGTCTTCTTGTCTCTCTTTTCCTCATTCCTGCTACTGTTACTTCTGTGCAGAACAGATCACACTGAGACCCAGGATCCTTAAAAAATTTCAAGCAGCAGAGAGCCGTTCCAAGGTAAACTAAGAAGCTACAATGTTGAGGGTGGCATCTCTCATTTCTGAACACAAGCTAGTGGCTGAGACCTGGAATTGGGCCAAACACAGAACACAACTATAGGACAAATAAATAAACGCAAGTTTGCAAAGTTGTCTGGGCTACAGTGACAAAAATGGAGATTTAAAAAGCTTTAAACATGTTTCCTGTTCAAATAGTTTCTGAATTCTGAAGACAAAAATTCAGGCAAGAACAATGTAGTTTCTTAGAATAAATGAACACTTAGGAGACAGGATCATTATGGGAAAGAGGCTTGAACACACTCACTGAGAGGCAAAATGCTAGATATTAATACTGACATATACTAACATGGTTCATTTTTTGCTTTGTTTTTATTTTTACTATATATATATATATATATATATATATATATATATATTTATATTTTAAAAATGAGGGCCCAGCAGGATGGCTCAGTGGTCTAAAGCACCTGCTTGGGAAAGCTTGGGCAGCTCCAGGGACTGCAGTTCAATCCCTGGCACCACATGCTGCACCAGCCCTGCCCTCGGGGTGGGCTGAGCTGGCCATAAAAATGAGTGACTAAACAAACAAAGGTTCTGAAACAAGAAAAAAAAAAAAATAAAATAAAAAATTCTTTAAAAAAAAAATGAAATGTCTTCTAAAGAGATAAAAAATAATTACATTCATCTGAGAAGTTGGTATACATACATATGCAGTTTCTTAATCATTTTTATTCTCCCTTCACCTGCCCACCCTGTTCCTTTTTGCCCAGATCCTCTTTCCATCTTCAGTCTAAATATCTGTTTTTACCATCTTGCTTTAATTTTGCTCCTTAAAGGATTCATATTTTGTGTTTTCATATTAGAAAAGCCATTTGCTATTTAAGTTTTTTGCTATTTAAGTTTAATTTTACTTAGTATTATGGTATCAAGATAATGTTCATTTTCTTACAAATAACTAAAGATGATCCTTCTTTGTGGCTGAGTAATATTCCACTATACCACTCATCTATCAATAGGCATACATATAAGCTACTTCCATAATTTACATATTGTGAGTTGTGCTATCATAAACATGGATAGACATATATTATATTACTGTAGTATGATGACTTTGACTCTTCCAATAAGATATCCAAAAGAGGCAGAAGTAGTTAAAATAGAAATTCTACTTTTATTTTTTAGAGGAATCTCCATATTCATTTCCAAGGCAGTTGTACCAGTTTACATTCTGAACAATGTAGAAGGATTTCTTTTCTCCCACAGCTTTGCCAAAAATTGTTGTTTTTGGTTTTATTGAGTCCTTGATAATAGCCATTCTTACTAGAATCAGATGAAATATCACTGTTTTGATTTGCATCAGTCTAGTGGCCAAAGATGTTGAACATTTTTTCCTGTATTTACTGGCCACTTGTACTTCTTTTGAGAATTATTTATCCATTTCAACTGTCTGTTTTTCTTACTGAGCCTCACGAGACCTGCTCTCACTAAATTGTCCAGGTTGGGCTCAAATTTGAAAGCCTCATGCCTCAGCCTCCCAGCATTCTGGGATTATAGGAATATACCACTACATCTGGATACCGTCATGTTTATTTTCATGGCATTTGCCAGTGTGGACACAGATAGAGGCCATGAATCCAGACTAAGCAGAATACCACTTCTGCAGAACAACAGCAACAAAAATACCTAATAGAACATGGTGATATATAGCCAGCCCACCAAAACTGGAGACTCGAGAGTCTTCAAACCCACAATCATTTCCTTATGAAGAAATTTATGTTGGGCCGGAGAGATGGTTCAGCGGTCAAAAGCACCTGCTTAGGAAAGTTCAGGAAAGCTTAGGCAATTGCAGGGACCAAAGTTCAATCCCCAACACCACATGCTGGGCCAGCCCCACCACCCCCAGGCCAAGCTGAGTCAGTCATAAATAATTTTTTTTTAAAAAAAAGAAATTTATGTTAAGCCAGACACAGTAGAACTGCCTATATTCCCAGCTATAGGTAAGGGTGAAGCAGGAGTACCTCTTAAACCCAAAGTTAAACGTCAGGCAAAGCTGCATAGTATGATACCTGTCTCAAAACACATGAATTTCTTTTAGTTAGTAGCACAGTATTAAATATGTTCTTTCTAATTCATAGATCACCAAAAATCTAGGGCTAAAGACTCCTGGCCTAAGAATGGTATAGGCATACCCATCTTTACAGAAATAACAACAGCTAAATCTTGGAAATGGTCTGTCTCTATGTTCATCAGCAGATGAATGGATAAAGAAAATGTGAGGTGTGTGTGTGTGTGTGTGTGTGTGTGAGAGAGAGAGAGAGAGAGAGAGAGAGAGACTGGAGTACTACTTAGCCATAAAAAGGTAAGATTTTAAGTCACTTGGAGGAAACTAAACCCACCTTCTGACCATCATACTGAAATAAATCAGACACATTAAAAATCACATGCTTTGTTTTATATGAGAAATCCAAAGTATAAACAATTTCAGGAACAAAACATAAACACAGCAGGAAACAAAGAAATTTCTTCTGCAGACAGGAAGGACATCTATGAAAGAAGAAATAAAAAGGAGTAAAATACAATGTGCCTATGTATCAACTCCACATGAGGAATGTACTCATTGTGAATCAAAAGCAAGTATTAATAATAAAGGAACAAAATCATCTGTTAACATTTCCTAAAATCTTGTGTATTGTTTTCGTTCCCATTTATGTTGTGGGTTTTTTGTTTGTTTGTTTGTTTGTTTTGGGTTTTTTTGTCTTTTTGAGACAGGGTCTCACTATACAGTAGAGGCTGGCCTTGAGCTCACTTTTGTAGCCCAGGCTGGTCTCAAACTCGCACTGATCCTCCTGCCTCAGCCTCCCGAGTGCTGGGATTATAGGCGTGAGCCACCACGCCCGGCTTCCCCATTTATGTTTGAGACAGACAGAGACAAGCAAGCAAGAGAGAAGCAGGACACAGCAATGAGAGGAGGAACAGGGGCCCGGCAGGATGGCTCAGTGGTCTAAAGTGCCTGCTTAGGAAAGCTTAGGCGGCTGCAGGGACCACGGTTCAGTCCCCGGCACCACATGCTGTGCCAGTCCTGCCCTCAGGGCAGGCTGAGCCGGCCATAAAAATAAATAAAGAAATAAATAAACAAACAGAAGTTCTGAAACAAGAAAAAAAGAAAAGAAGAGAAGAGGAACAGAAGGATGAAAGGGAATGAATGCATGAGAAGGCTAGCAAGAATCTCAATCCGGCCTCCCACTGAGCAAAAGGCTTGGTGATTTGTTGTCACTGGCGCAGTTTCTCCTAAAGTCTTTTTTTTTAATTTTTTTATTTTATTTATTTATTTGTTTGTTTCAGAACCTTTGTTTATTCACCCATTTTTTTAAAAGAATTTTTTAAATTTTATTTATTTTTTTCTTGTTTCAGAACCTTTATTTGTTTATTCGCTCATTTTTATGGCCGGCTCAGCCCGCCCCGAGGGCAGGGCTGGCATAGCATGTGGTGCCCGGGATCGAACCGCGGTCTCTGAAGCCGCCCAAGCTTTCCCAAGCAGGCGCTTTAGACCACTGAGCCATCCTGCCGGGCCCCTCTCCTAAAGTCTTCTATTCGCATCTCACACCTAGACTCTTTTCCTTGGCTCCTCAGTCACCCGGATGCAACAACCTCAAGTAAAACAGCGACCCTCCCTCGCCTTTTCCTCCACAGCCCGCGAGCGTGGGCATGGGGACACCTTCCTACCTCAGGTCCTGCCTGCGTTGGGCCGCGCTTCCTGGGCTGCTCCACCCGCTGGCGTCTGCAGAGGACCGCCCTCGCCTCCCTCAGGGCCTGAGGTCCGCCGCCCCGGGGCGCTTACACACGGAGGGCGCGGCAGGCCTGCAGCCCGGGACTCCACAGGCCCCGCAGCCCCGCAGGCGTGTTCCCGCCCTCTGAGTGGGCGCAGGCTCCACGCTCCATCCCTGTCGTGTGCCGGTGGATTCCTCTTGCCTGAGAACGCCTCTCAGGACTCCAGGTAGGTGCCTCGTTCTTCCGCGGCCTCTGTCGCCTCGAAAGCCTGCGTCCTAGTCATGGGCGGTCGGCACCGAAGTGGAGCACGCGAGGAGGTTCCAGCGCCTTCTGCGCTCCCCCCGGCTTGTGACCCCCCCGGAGACCAACGTTCCAGGGAAAAGAGGTTCCGCCCGCTAGCTCAACGGGCTCGTGACTTCCCCTAGGGACAGCAAGGCCATACATCTGCCGCACTCGCACAGCCCTTGAGCTGAAATTTTCTTTAATAGAAAAGCATGATGGGGCCCAGCGGGATGGCTCAGTGGTCTAAAGCGCCTGCTAGGGGAAGCTTGGGCAGCTTCAGGGACCGCAGTTCGATCCCCGGCACCACATGCTGCGCCAGCCCTGCCCTTGGGGTGGGCTGAGCCGGCCATAAAAATGAGTGAATAAACAAAGGTTCTGAAACAAGAAAATAAATAAATAAATAAAATTTATAAAAAAAGAAAAGCATGAGGCCCGGCGGGATGGTTCAGTGGTCTGGAGCGCCTGTTTGGGAAAGCTTGGGCGGCTTCAGGGACTGCAGTTCGATCCCCGGCACACATGCTGCGCCAGCCCTGCCCTCGGGGTGGGCTGAGTCGGCCCTAAAAATGAGCGAATAAACAAAGGTTCTGAAACAAGAAAAAAAAAAAAAAATTCTTTAGAAAAAAGAAAAGAAAAGCCGTTAGGGAGCCCGGCGGAATGGCTCAGTGATCTAAAGCCCCTGCTTGGGAAAGCTCGGGGTGGCGCAGCATGTGGTGCCAGGGATCGAACCGCGGTCCCTGAAGCCACCTAAGCTTTCCTAAGCAGGCGCTTTAGACCACTGAACCATCCTGCCGGGCCCCCTAAAAAAAGTTTTAAATTGGCTTACGCCTATAATCCCAGAGCTGGGGAGAGTGAAAACAGGAGGAACACTACGAATCCGAGCTGTGCAGTGAGACCCTGTACCAAATACATTGAAAAAAAACTTTAAAAAAAAAAAAAATTTTCTCTGCATTTATACAAAAATATATTCCCAGGACCAATTATGTAGTAGATGCTGGGGTATATAATGAATAAGTAATCTCAGTCCCAGAGAGCTAGAGAAATTAACAACTGAGTAGAGAGTCTCCTTGATTTGCAATGGTGCTGTTATATCTGGATGGAATCCACTGTAAATTGAAAACATGAAAGTTAGGAATGGTTTTAACCAATATAACCCATGAACATCAGAGTTCGGCACTGCAGTCGACCTCAAGTGTTTTCCTTTGTGATTGTGTGGCTAACTAGGAGATGCAGCTAGAATGATACTGCAGTTTTTACTAGATGTATATCACTTTCTCAACAACATAAAGTTAAAAAAATCAGTGTAAAAAAGGGGACTTCTGTATAACGGATGGGTATGTTATATGGTAGACCAAGAATCTGTGAGAACGCAAGGCAGGGCCTTGTGGTACAAACTTGAGGAATCATGGAGAATTTCTTGAACAAACTTCGAAGCTAAGATCTAAAGGATAATAAGGAGGTGTTTTTTAAAAATCCAAGCAGAGACAGCAATATGTTCTTCAGTTTTGTTTTTGATTTTATAAATAATGCCTTTATTGAGATATAATTCACCTAGCATGAATTTGGTCCATTTTATAGAGAGGTACTTAATATAGTCATAGAGTTGTACGATCATCACCCTATACAATTTCAAATGTTCTCATAATGACCAAAAAATACCTGTAACCAATAGTAATCAGTTCCCATTCTTCAAGTGCAGCCCTCTATGCACTCCTGGAGACCACCCATCTTTCCATTTCTATGGATTTTCCTTCTCTGGACATTTCATATCAGTAGAGTCATACAATAGGCAGCCTAATTATAGCCTCTTTCCCTCAGCATATTTTCAAGGTCTGTTCATTTTTTGGCATGCATCAGAATGCTACTTCTTCTTAAAGCAGAATAACTTTGCACTGTAGATAGAGCACATTTTTTAAATTCATTGTCTGCCAGACAGTTGGTTTACTTTTACTTTGTTGGTGGACTCTGTTGGTATCTTGGTGTGATCTGCTGTTCTCCTGGGTACCCTGGGAAGAAACAGAAGCAGGAAAGAGGAAAGAGAAAAAAGACAGGAGCTTGGTCAGAGGGTAGCCCACTGCCTGATTGCCAACAGCAGTAAGGACATTTATTTATACCTTTGCAAAACTAGTATCACATGACACAAGTTTGCCTCATGACTAATAGCTGACTTTAACCAAGCAGGATGCTTTTCTCAGGACTGAGGTAGCTTAACTGCTTTAGGCACTAAGGCCCAGTCCTGCTCTCACACATTTCACCAATTTCCAGCTTCAGAGGATCCCAACATTTTGCTTATTTTTTACTGTGGCTCTAGAGACTGAACCCAAGACCTTCACAGCCCCAGCCCTTTTTTTGTTTGTTTTTTATTTTGAGATAAAGTCTCACTAAGTTACTAAATTTCTCAAACTGGATTTAAGCTCTAGTTCCTCCTGCCTCAGGCTCCCAGAGTGCAGTGATTACAGGCATGTGCCACCACTTTTAATTTTTACATTGTCTATTATGAATACTATGAGCATTTGTGAACAGTGTGAATGTATGATTTTTGCGTAGACATATGTTTTTTATCTTCTTGGGTATATACTTTGGAATAGAATGGCTGGGTCATGTGGTAATTCAATTTTAAACTTTTTGAGGAACTGAGAGGCAGCAAAGCAATAGGTAGGTAAGTCTGAAGATGAAAAAAAAAAAAAGAAGAAGAAGAAGAAGAAAGCAATATTCATGAGAGAAGCTGCAAGAAATTTAAGATGGCCAAATGCAGGGGCAATACAGGGCAGTACTGAGTAACAACTGCAGAGGTAACCTGTCAGGGTTTGAGCCCTGGCTCTGACACTTATTATCATTGAGAAACAGAATAACAAAGCAAAAGTCTGAAGAAGGCAGCTTGTGAAGGACTTTAATAAGCCATGTTGAAAGGTTTACACTTTATCCTAAGAACAATAGAAAACCTTGGATAATCTAAGCAGGGGACTGGCCGTGGTGGTACACAGCGGAAAGCCCAGCACTGAGAAGGCTAAAGCAGAGGGTCATTGTGAGTTCGAGACCAGCCTAAGCTGCAAAGTGAGTTCAAGGCCAGCCTGAACTGTATAGTGAGATCCTATTTCATTTTTGTTTAATGTGTAAACTTTATTTATTTATTTATTTATTTATTTATTTAGGCCAGCTCAGCCTACCCTGGAGGCAGGGCTGGCACAGCATGTGGTGCCAGGGATTGAACCACGGTCCCTGCTGCCACCTAAGCTTTCCTAAGCAGGCGCTTTAGACCACTGAGCCATCCCACCAGCTCCATGAAACCCTATTTCAAAAAAGACCAAAAACAAAAAAATCTGAGCAGGGGGTTAGAATAATTGGATTTATGTTTTATATAGATCACTCTCTTCATTATGAAGCAGGAGGGCAAGAAACAAAACAATACTGGAGTCAAGAAAAATAGGCTAAAAGAAGCCAAGACAACTATGAGGAACTAACAGATTCCTTTACAAACACACTTCTATTCTTACTAGTAAGAGAGAGAAGACAGTTAATGTGATATCCACCTACATGAAGAATAGTAGCATATCTAACTGATCTCAGCTTAACATCCCTGGGCTAGGGCTACTGCTCAGCAGCACAGCGCCTGTCTGGCAAGTGCAAGCTTGTGAGCTCAAGTCTAGTACCAAAAAATAAAAAAATTATTTACCATCCCTGATTTGCTAAAAATGTTTCAGGGCTGTTTTTATTTTATTTTGTCGCACATAACTGGCCAACTAAGATGGTATCCCTGTTGGCTTCTACAGCCAAATGTCTTCCTGGGCAAAGGAAATAACTTGGTAGAGCATTTGCCTGCCATACTCAAAGCCCTGGGTTCAATATCCAGGACTGAAAAATATCTCCACTTAAATATCTCTTTTCTCATTAGGCCTTCACACTAAGCTTCATCTTCATATCTTCTTTCTAAGTTTGTTGTTATTTTGGCACAGGATCTCTCTTAAGTTGTTAAGCTACACAGGTTGGGCTCAGATTTTTTATTATACTGCCTCAGCTTCTCAGCGTGCTGGGATGACAGGTGTGTGCCATGATACTTGAGTATCTTTCTGATTTTATAACAGAGAGTTGTCACTGGCTTGCATATCCTTGATTCTACAGATTCATGGACGGTTACTTGGATACTCAGTAAAGAAAGGACTTGGAGGGGCTGGGAAGATAGTTCAGCAGCATAAGTTCCTGCCTGGTAAGTGCAAGGTCCTGAGTTCAATCCCTGAAAAAGACTTAGAGAACCTGAGAGTACAGCCCAGGCTTAACATACTCAAGACACTAATTCAATCCCCAACACCAAAAGAAAAGGAAAAGGGCTTGAACAGCTATTTCTTAATAATCTCTCCAAAATAGAATTATGGGTCATGTTTTAACCAAGGCCCATGCCATCAACTCTTCTCTTGCCAGCCTACTTCTCTGACTGAGAAAGACAAGAAAGTAAGCCTTTGTTTCACTTGCTTTAAGCCTCTCCCAGACTATATTACAAAAGGCTCAAATTTTATACTATCATATCCTACCTCCGGTTTCTTTTCCTGTTACTTTCCCTAGCTTGTCTCCTTTTTCTCATGATCCCCCAAAGTAATGACTTAATATCACACATTCTCAAATATGAAGCCAAATTCTCTCTTAGGTGTGTTTAGGGAAGAAATACACCTAAGTAATAGATCCATTGCCTGTTCTCCAGGTCCTGGGCAACACACACTGTCAAGATGATTGCTTACTTACTGTAGAACCTTGGGCCAGCCATACTTAGTATGTATATCTAACTGATATACATACTCTTTGCGCTTTAGTTTCCTCAGACAGTTCCTGTATGGTGGAGATAATTGTAGGGGTTCTTATGGGATGCCTATGAGGGTTAACATAGTTGGTAAGCATTGAATAGGATTAGTAATATCAGTAATAACATAAGAACTCTGCACGTTACTGCCAACCATTGAACTCAGGAATGAGTGAGACAGAAAAGGTCTTTGCTTGCCTAGAATTTATAACCCAGTAAAAGAAAAGATAATAAAGAAGCAAAAGATAATCACAAATTGTGATAATGCTACAAACAGGATGCTGGAATAAGAGTGGAGATTTTAGATAAGATGCTCATGAAAATAAGAGAGAGGAAGAGGAGTCAACAATGCAAAGAGCCAGAGGAATAAATAGCAAGTACAAAGACTGTGTGGCTGGAAAAAGCTTGGAGGATTCCAGAATCAGTATGGGGACAGCTGTGGCCAAGGATTGGTGACCTCGGGGGAGAATGCTACAAGCTAAAACCCAGATTTAGGCAAAGGCCAAATGCAGCAGACCCTTGTGGATCCCTGGTAAGAGGCTGGATACATTCTAAATGTCATTGGAAACCACTGAAGAAGGTAAATAATTGTATTCTCTATGCTTTAAGAAGAACCTCTCTAGATCTCAGGACAAGGCATAAGCCAAGAGTAACCTCTCCAGCTGACAAAATTTTAGTACTGCCTAGATGGTCAAAGGTCATAAAAATTCACCTCCAAAGTCCCTCCCATCTTCAACAATTAGTAGTTATAGGGTGAATTTGAAATGAAGGGTTTTTAAAAAAAAATTTCTCAACTACGTAATTTAAGTACAGAGCCTCATTATTCCTGTGTCCCACTGCACCACTGGTTTTGAATGGGTGAGTCCTGTCCAATAAATGCTTTTAATTGTTCTTGTTTCTTGTCTCCAAATTCCCAAGCACTAATCAACAATTTTCTGCTAATGAAGTGTCCAAAACTAAAAACAGCATTCCAGGTGCTGTCACCAGGGCCAAACAGAAAGAGCTATTATCTCCCTGCTTTATGACAAGAGGCCAGTGTCATATTTTTCTCACAATATTATGCAGCAGACATATATCTAGTTTGTTGTTTAGAATCACTCCTGGGCCCCTTAGACCCATTATTATTTTCCAGGTGTTACCCTCTCCATGAAAAATTTTCTTTCACGTTACTTTTCCCTAGATACATTTACTTGAAATTTTTCCAAGTGAAGTGTCATTCTCCTTGCCATATTGCTAATGTTTTATATAATTTCTTTGGCTTTTCTGGTGCTTGCAGCATATCTTCTTTTACAGTCATCTGAAAATTTCATTAACATGTTTGTGGACAGGATGTAACTAAAAGGCAATTGTTGGGGGACCTATCTTCTATTTGGTTATTAGTTAGGTAGTGACTCTAGAAATAGAAGAGGAACTCATTCATCAAAATTAGTATTTGTCTCTGTTCTTGTCTTACGCATAGATGTGCTCACACTTTACTACTCTCAATTCCCTGAACCACTCTCTTTATTTTTTTAACCACTCTCTTTAAAAACAAGCAAACCTCTTTGCCGTACACAAAACCCCTACATCAATAATCCCTAATGTTAGGATCATAAACCTGATCCCACTGTGCTTCCCTTGAACCTCCTGCAATCCTACTCACAGTATGTGCATATTGCTGTGTCTTAAGTGGGTGCATAGTTCACATTAGAACTCAAGGGAATGCATAGACCCAAAGAAAGTTAAGAACCACCTCTTCTTTCCCAAAGAGTAAGCGAATCCTTTCTATTGGGGTCACATGAGATACTTAATGAAGATTCTTGAGACACACAGAATGGAAATAATGATAAAAACATGCATCTTAAAACTAAACATTTTGGGGGCCTGGCAGGATGGCTCAGTGGTCTAAAGCGCTGCTTAGGAAAGCTTGGGCAGCTGCAGGGACCGCGGTTCGATCCCCGGCACCACATGCTATTGCCAGCCTTGCCCTCAGGGCAGGCTGAGCCGGCCATAAAAAACAAAACAAACAAACAAACAAAACTAAACATTTTTTCATCACAAAATGGTCCTTTATTCACACTGTTGCGAAGTAAGGCAGGACACTAGGTTGTCTAGCAACTGATAGCTCACCTTAACCAGATAGGATGTTCATCTCAGGAGGGAGGTAGCTTGTTTGCTTTAGGCACTGAGCCAAGTCCCACCTACACCTAGTTGATCCATTTCCTAGCTTTGGGGCTCCCGGCATGTTCCCTTTTTTTGTTTTGTTTTGTCAGAAGTGGGTGTTGTACTGCAGTTAGAGAAACTGTATTTGGAGAAGTCTTTAAAGGACCTTTTCAGACTTGAAGCCAGTCTTTAAAAACAGAAAAAAATATATATGTACATATATATGTATATGCATATATTATATATGTATACACAAGAGAATGAGGATAGATATACTGCTACTTTCTCTTAGTTCATTGAGAATAAAAGTTTGTACTAATATTTTTAGACAAGATATCATGTCTGTATCTTGTCCTCTGAATAACTACTATGAAGACAACAATATGCAATATATTAATTATTGTAACCATCCTAGTAACCTGTTCTGAAACTGTTTCATTGCTATTTTATCTTTTTTCTAATTAAAATGAATAAAAAATAAAAGTAAAATAAAATACCAATATTAAAATACAAAAAAACGCTGAACATTAATTAGTTTTGAACCAAAAAAACTGTTATTTGTTCAAAATTTAAAAGATTCAAAATGTAGTGTCTCTCCTATTCTTGCTCCAGTCTACAAGTTTTTCTTCAGAAAGGAAACCCTCCTTCTTACTGGTTTTTTGTATGTTTTTCTAAAATCTATTAAAAATGAGAATCGTTATATTACAAAGAAAAAGAAAGAAAAAAATTTTTTTTCTTTTTGAGACAGGGTCTCGCTATGCAGTTCATGCTGGCCTTGAGCTCACTTTTGTAGCCCAGGCTGGTCTCGAACTTGCACTGATCCTTCTGCCTCAGCAAGTGCTGGGATTACAGGCGTGAGCCACCACGCCCAGCTCAAGAAAGAAGTTTTTATCTGCATTAAAGATAGTCTCAAATTGACTTTTTTCTCCTGAATCAGATTATCCTAAGAAAAACATCAAACCAATCACGCAGTACTCTTCAGGTTTACCATCTCTTCTCAGTAAACAAAACATTTGCAGTATTCTTTTCTGTGTGTCTAAAGGTCATTCCCTCTGCCCCCAGCTCTCTGTGATCTAGTCTGGGCTTCCCCACTAGATTATCTGATTCAGATGTTAAATAAACAGAATACCTGGTAAAAAAAAAAAAAAAAAAAAAAAAAAAAAAAAAAAAAAAAAAAAAAAAAAAAAAAAAAAAAAAAAAAAAAAAAAAAAAAAAAAAAAAAAAAAAAAAAAAAAAAAAAAAGAATACCTGGTAGCCACAGTAGGGATTCATCTTCTGACCTCCCAGATGTGAGGGATTGACCATCCCTGCCCTCCCTCAAAAAAAAAAAGTAGATGAAGAAAAAGAGAATCTCTTGATCTTTTTAGCAAAACCAAAAGAATCTCTCTCTACCTTGAACAGGAGCTTTTATTATTAACTGATAGAAATACCTGTATCTTAGAACTTTACTGTTCACAATTGTTTGTTTCAGGCTTTTTGTTTGTTTTGTACTAGAAATCAAACTCAGGACTTTGCACTTTCCAGGCAGGAGCTGTGCTGCTCAACTATAATCCCAGCCCTATTGTAGACTTTCTTAAGACCAGATCTCAATATATATTTCAGTCTTGCCTTTTTCTCACTATGTAGTCCAGACTGGCCTTGAACTTGCAGATGGCCTCCTGCTTCAGCCACCTGAGGGCTGGAATTATAGTTATATGCCACCATACCCAGTGCATTGTGACATTAACAGGTCCAGACACCTTATTATCTGCTCCATAAGAAGGTACAAAAACAACCATCTCTTTAAGCTAAACTGATCTGATGATGAAAATATGTAATATAACCATTGTTCAATTTAAATAATAAAAGTATTAAATCATGAAAAAAAAACCAACAACAACCATCTCTACAAAATGAATGGAAACTTTACCTCCCATATTCTGTCTAATTTGGGTCAAAATAAAATAGATTTGGGTTTCAAGATATAAAACACAGTCAAATGTGGAATGTACTAGAAAAGAGATTTCAAATGCTAGCCCAAATCTTTTGCTACAACTTCGTATCTGAAAGTCTAACAAATACTAAGAGATATAAAAAGTTGCTGTCTTAGTTACTCCTCTCTTGTTGCTGGGACAAATACCCAACACTCAGATGAGGGAAGGAAAGGTTTATGTAGCTCACAGTTACTGGAGGTTTCAGTCCATATTCAGCTGGCATCCAGGCAGCGTGGCATATGGCGGGAAACAACCTTTAAAGGCAGCAGCTAAGAGCAAGAGAGCAGGGAGAGCTAGCTGCTCAAGCAGCTAACTTCTCTTCCTCCCTTACATTGAAATGCAGATCACCTGCCCCAGGGAAGGGGCAGCACCCACCTCACAATAATCAATTACAAATTCCAGAAACTGCCCCTTGACTACAAGAGGATTTGGGAGGACACCTATACATGAACCATAACAATTGCTAGGAATCAATTTAGCCAATTTGGGAAGTGAAAATCCTAACTATAGACTAGGATGTTGGAAAATAAAGAACATTAGGCATTACTGGTAGAGAGTGACCTGACCATACTGAGGGAACGTATGGCCTGTGGCCCAATAATCTTACAGTGAGGATATTCCACAGAATTTTCCCCTGTAAGTCCAGTGGACTACCACCAAGGATTTCACTGTGTCCCGGTTTGTAGTAGTGTGAAGCTGGTGATAATCTAGGTGTCCATCTCTAAGGGGACAGACAAAAAATAAGAATATTCAATATAGTGCACCATGCACCATTTAAAACACCAAGCAAGAGTACATCCAGCAATATAGGCAGATCTGACACAGTGTTATGTGAACATATAGGTGATGTCATTTTGGATGTTTGATTCATAAAAGGAATTAGTAGGCAAGCAATGTCACGTTCAATTCTGTTTACCTCAAAAGACTCTAAGATCCAGGCTGGCACAGATACTGCCAGATACTTAGGCCTGGAACTTTGTCAGTTAACAATTATTTATTGGATAGATGAGTAATGAAATAGAAGCATCTTAACATGTACATCCTGAAAGAACATAATTATGATAGTAAAGGCAAATAATTCTTCCATCTCTCTAAGAAGTAAGGCACTCCCCATTTTATAAGCTGAGAAGGCAGTGAACATTCTGATTCTGGGGAGCTATTTTTGGCAGCTCTTTCTTAGGAGAATTACACTGACTGAACCTGTCCCTGGGAACCCTTTCCATTACAGCAGAGCTCTGGAAACCCAGTACTTTTCCAGCACCTCTGGCTCAGTAAAACTGAAAACTGTCTCTCATTTCACAGATGAGGAACTGGGCAGAAAAGCGAAAAGATTTTCACAAGCCTAACACTTGTTAATAATAGAACCAATGCAATTAGGAAGACAATTGTTCTTACAATTTTTCTCTTTCTTGCTCTCCCTCTCTTGCCTCATTATAAAATTATTGCTTATAAAAAGCTTATAAAAATTATTGAGCCAAGGATGTAGCTCAGTGGCACAATGCCTGCCTGGCAAGCACAAGATCCTAAATTCAGTTCCTGACACACACACAAAAAAATCTTGACATATTCCATGGTAGAAGCAGACTAGATTGTATGTATAATGTATTTGATTATATAATATATAAATACACGGAGACTACATGTATTTCACAATTATTTGTCTATCTACAACATAAAAATGAGGGTGCCACATATGTTATTCAAAGTTTCCTAAGGCAATATATGGAGTTATTATTACTTTTGTATTTTTCAAAGTAATACATGTAAATTAGTATAACCATTGTGGAAAATAGTATGGATTTTGCCTTAAAAACAAAAAATGGAATTATTATATGATCCTGCAATCGCACCACCTAGTATATATAAAAGAAATTGAAAGTAGAGTGCCTGCATGATGACATGTTAATCTACTTGGAAGACCCAAAAAAACTCCACAGAGAAGCTAATAGAGTTAATACACAAATTAAGTAGCATAGCAGGTTACAAAGTCAACACACAAAGTCAATAGCATTCTTCCACATGGATAACAAACACACTGAAAGAGAAATTAGAGAAACAGTACCTTTTATGATAGCACCAAAGAAAATGAAATACTTAAGCATTAACCTAAGGAAGTAAAAGACCTTTTTCAGTGAAAACTACCGTATTCTGAAAAAAAGAGATCTTAGAGCATTTCATAAAATGAAATGATATTCCCTGCTCCTGGATAGGAAGAACCAGCATTGTGAAGATGGCCAGACTCCCTAAATTGTTATACAGATTTAATGCAATTCCTAACAAAATATCATCAACATACCTCACAGACCTGGAGAAATCATTCCTAAAATGTATTTGGAACCAAAAAAGACCCAGAATTGCAAAGACAACTCTGGACAATAAAGACAAGGTAGGAGGCATTGCAGTTCCTGACCTAAAGTTATACTACAAAGCTACAGTAATAAAATCAGCATGCTATTGGCAAAAAAAAAAAAAAAAAAAAAAAAAAAAAAAAAAAAAAAAAAAAAAAAAAAAAAGACCTGAGGATAAATGGAATAGATTAGAAGATGCAGAAGCAACTACAAACACACTCAGCCACCTTATCTTCAACCAAGGGGCCAAACACACTGGAAGAAAGATAGCCTCTTTAACAAATGGTGCTGGAAAAACTGGCTCTCTACATGCGTAAAACTAAACTTGACCCAAGTTTATCACCATGCACTAAACTAAAGGCAAAATGGATTAAAGATCTAAATACTAAAAGAGAAACATTAAATCTCCTGGAACAGAAAGTGGGAGAAAATCTTGATGACATCGGAGTAGGCAAAAAGTTCATGGACAAAAATCAAAATGCATGTTTAACACTTGATTATTTATTATTCCTATAGAAAATTTTAACTGCTGCATAGTACTCCCTTGACAGTGGCATTATGTTTTGTTTTGTTTTTTGTTTTGTTCTGTTTTGTTTTATTTTTATCTTTTTGAAACAGCGCTTGCTATGCAGTTCAGGCTGGCCTTGAACTCACTTTTGTAGCCCAGGCTGGTTTCGAACTCGCACCAATCCTCCTGCCTCAGCCTCCCAAGTGCTGAGATTACAGGAGTGCGCCACCACGCCCGGCTTGTTTTGTTTTGTTTTAAAATTTTCCAGGCAAACCTTCAGAATTTAACACAGAACTGAATTTAAATAATCTGGAAATATTTACAGTATAACAGGTCAGCTGGCATTCTCAAGCTTAGCCTGAAGAATTATCTTTTAACCAGAAGGAAGAATGCAAGTGGCAGCAAAAGAGAAACGGCAGGAATATTTCTGTGCCAGCCCTGAAGCGGTGGGGCGGGCAGAGGATTACCGCTGGGTAGGAGCGCCTAGGGCTGAGTTATTGCTGGAGCGGGAGGCCTTGTTCCCAGCCAAGCCTCCCCCAGGCTACAGCTCGTACACAGCGAAGCGTGCCCGAGGCTGCGCGCGCGGCGGTGCTCGGCCCTCCGCTCCAGTCCAGGTTCTGCACCCCCAGCCTCCAGCCCACACGCGCAGGGGAAGCACACGTGGCGAGCAGCCTGCGGCCGTGCTCCCCGCTCCAGCTCCTCCTCCCGCTCTCCACCGGTTCTGCAGTGTCACGTGCAGCCGCGCTGGGTGCAGGATGGCGGCGGCGGCGGCGGTGGGTGTCAGGCTGCGGGACTGCTGCAGCCAGGGCGCAGTGCTCCTGCTTTTCTTTTCTCTGTCTCCCCGACCCCCGGCCGCCGCGGCCTGGCTGCTTGGTCTGAGGCCGGAAGACACTGCTGGAGGCCGCGTGTCCCTAGAGGGAGGCACCCTGCGCGCGGCCGAAGGCACCAGCTTCCTCCTCCGCGTTTATTTCCAGCCAGGGCTCCTGGCCCCCGCCGCGCCGGCGCCCGCACCCTCGATCTCCCCAGGAGAAAACAGCACCGGCGCCTGGGCCCCGCGGCTAGTGTTTATCGAGGAGCCCCCGGGCGGGAGCGGCGCGGCGACCGGCGCTCTCCCCACGCACGCCCCGGGACCTCAGCGCTGCCGCGAGCAGAGCGACTGGGCGTCCGACGTGGAGGTCCTGGGGCCCCTGCGCCCCGGGGGCGTGGCGGGCTCGGCCTTGGTGCAGGTGCGGGTGCGAGAGCTGCGCAAGGGCGAGGCGGAGCGCGGCGGGGCGGGCGGCGGTGGGAAGCTCTTCTCGCTGTGCGCCTGGGATGGGCGCGCTTGGCACCACCACGGCGCCGCGGGCGGCTTCCTGCTGCGCGTCCGTCCGCGGCTCTACGGCCCGGGTGGGGACCTGCTGCCGCCCGCGTGGCTGCGGGCGCTCGGGGCGCTCCTGCTGCTGGCCCTATCCGCCCTGTTCAGCGGCCTGCGCCTGAGCCTGCTCTCGCTGGACCCGGTGGAGTTACGGGTGCTGCGAAACAGTGGCTCGGCCGCCGAGCAGGAGCAGGCGCGCCGCGTGCAGGCCGTACGCGGCAGGGGGACCCATCTGCTCTGCACCCTGCTCCTGGGCCAAGCCGGAGCCAACGCCGCCCTGGCCGGCTGGCTGTGCGCTTCGCTGCCGCCGGGCGTCGGGGGCCTCGGGGAAGAGCACGGCGAGGCGGGGGTTCAGTTCCCGTGGTTGCCGGCGCTCGTGTGCACGGGTGCGGTGTTCCTGGGAGCCGAGATTTGCCCCTACTCGGTGTGCTCGCGGCACGGGCTGGCCATCGCCTCGCACAGCGTGTGCCTGACGCGGCTGCTGATGGCAGCCGCCTTCCCGGTGTGCTACCCGCTGGGCCGCCTGCTGGACTGGGCGCTCCGTCAGGAGATCAGCACCTTCTACACGCGGGAAAAACTGCTGGAGACGCTGCGGGCTGCAGACCCCTACAGCGACCTGGTGAAGGAGGAGCTGAACATCATCCAGGGTGCCCTGGAGCTGCGCACCAAGGTGGTAGAGGAGGTGTTGACCCCGCTAGGGGACTGCTTCATGCTGCGGTCAGACGCGGTGCTCGACTTCGCCACCGTCTCTGAAATCCTTCGTAGCGGCTACACTCGCATCCCAGTGTATGAGGGTGATCAACGGCACAACATCGTAGACATTCTGTTTGTCAAAGACTTGGCCTTTGTGGATCCCGACGACTGCACCCCGCTCCTTACCGTCACCCGCTTCTACAACCGGCCTCTACACTGCGTCTTCAATGATACCCGGCTGGACACAGTGCTGGAGGAGTTTAAAAAGGGTGAGCAGTGGTCGTTAGCCTCCTCCAGCTCCCTTCCCTTTCAAAGCGCTTGCTTGCCCTGTCATAAACCTAGTTTCAAGTGCCCAAAGCAGTTGCTCTGCTCTGGTGCCCAAAACTCAAGGAACACCCCCCCCCCTTGCCTCCCTGGCTGTTTTCCTCACTCTTCTCCCTACCTTCCTTCGGTCTGACTGAGCCACAAGCTTCTTCCCTACTTCTTGCTTAGATACTGCACCGCGTTCCTCCTTCATCCTGTTCCATCAGCGTGTTTTCAGGACCTATCAAGTGCCAGGAATTGCTTAGGTGGAACTCAAGACAGCTCCTAATTGCTTCCCTCCCCACCCATTCATTACAGGGGTCCCTCTGCAGACAAGCAGCCCGCGCCGTGAGCTCCTGCTCTGGAAGCTCACGGTTTCCAGAGCAAACTCCGTTGCTGGACAGCTCCAGCTCCAAGCAATGTTTTCCTTACCCAGAGCAGAAACCTGTGCCTCCAGAGCCTCCTAGATCTGTGCTTTGAGTCTGGTTAGAATAAGTCCTGAACACCTTGGACATTCTTCTCTTTATGTAACTGACATTAGCCATTCATTAAACACAAAATACCCAAGCTGGGGATTAATAGTCAGCCAAAGCATCGGAATCCTTGTACTTCAGGGAACTCCAGCTCTGGAGTTTTTGTTCTCAGAAACTCCCTTCTAGGGCTGAATATAAATTTACTCAAGAAAAGTCAGCCAGGATACTTTAGAGTCAGCTCTCCCAGTTTTCTGTCCATCTGCTCCCTTGCTTCATCACATTTAGCCTGGCCAGCCTCTTGATGTTTTTAAAAATCAAATTCACTTTCAAGACTCGCCGTTGAAATCATTCACAAGGCTACCTAACAGACACAAACGTAAGTCTGCACTTTGAGAATAGTAATTAGAATGAGTATATAACTTTCCAGAATGACTACTTTATTATTATTTTTTTTTTTTTTGTCTTTTTGAGACAGGGTCTTGCTGTGCAGTTCAGGCTGGCCTTGACTTCATTTTGTATTCCAGGCTGGCCTTGAACTTGCAGTGGTAATCCTCCTGTCTCAGCCTCCCAAGTGCTGAGATTACAGGCATGCTCCACCATGTCGGGTGAGTTAACATGTTTATTAAAAACCAATCAATGACCTGACTTTAGAATCAGGCCTCAAATACAGCTAGCAAGACTCTCACTTACACATTTTTAATAGTTTTTTTGTTTAGTCTTTATCTTCACAAGCACTCCTTAGGATCACCAAAACAGAGAGAGATCTGGGGTCTTCCTCCTGCTGCAATATTTTGAAATTGTGTTAAATATTAAAACATAGGCTAGGAAGGGAAGAAAGTGTAAAAGACTTTCATTCTCAGATTTCTAGAGAGAATAACTCTAGACTTTGTGTTGATTTCATGCACCAAAGGGGAGGGAAATGTGAATGTGGCAGCTGCTGTAGCCTAATCTGGTATACCATCTCTCACTTTTTTTTTTTCCCCTGAATCCTTGCATTAATATTTCCCAATATTCTCTGAGTTTCACCCAACAACTCATAGAATTATGCTGACATTTCCTGTATCTTACAAAAATAGGATATTAGATCTAGGCATGAAAACTATGAAAAATCTGTATTAGTGTAGTCGTGCTGCCAATATTCTATAGACTGGGGGAAGGCTAAACAACTACAATTTGTTTTCTGGCTGCTATGGAGGCTACCAGCCCAAGAACAAGCTGTTGCTTGATGACTTGCGGTGTCTTGATGTGGGTCTTTCCTGCATCCAGTGCATGCTTGGCATGCCTTGTGCGTCCACATTTCTTTTTCTTACTAGGATACTACTCTGATTGGATTAGGGACCAATCACATGGGCTCATTTTAATACAGTTACCCTTACCTTAACAAGGAGTTAAGAAAATGTCTTATTTTCATGTGCTACCAAAAGACATTTCTGATGAAACCCCTGTGAACTCATTCATTCGTTCATTTCATATTTCTTGAGCATCTATACTCCATACAGCTTAGGCAACAGTGTGGCCAAGACTGTCTAGAGGAAGTTAACATCTATGGAATGTTAATAAGAGCGCTCTTCAGAAGCAGAATTGTCTTATTTAACTTTGTGTCCCCAGCACTTGGCACAACCTCTTGCACACAGGAGACTGTTCAAACAAAAATTCATGTTGATTGGAGTCTCTGGGAAGAATTTCTGAATCTTGTCTAAAATGTGTTTGTGTTCTGTTATGCCTCTGCCATTAAGTATAACTGAAGAAAATTCCATCAGTGAACACCACACATAGGAAGATACTTCTGTTTCCTTTCAGAGCCTTGCCACTTCCTCAAAGTGAATCAGCACCATTGGTCTCACTTGGAAAGTTACTAGGAATACAGGATTTCATGCTGCATCCTAAGTCCACTCAATGGAAACCTGTGTTTCAGCAAGATCTCAGGTGGTTCAGGTGTATAGGAAAGTTTAAGAATCATCGTATTTAGAGAACCCTTATTGACCATATTTTGTATGTGCATTTAGGATAGAAAACAAGGAGTAATTAACAAGCTGATTGTATCAGGCTGTAAGCCATAGGCTACATGGTCAAGTTTTCTGAGTTATGGTTGTGCCCTGAATTAGGAGAGGAAAATCAAGTTAAATTCCTTTACTTTTAAAATTAACTTTTAGAACTTATAGTAGCCCTTCCATTCCCCTTAGTTCTTGCACCTCAAGTAACTTAACCACCTAAACAAACACCTCAGGAGGCACAAAAGGAAAGTTATTATGTTAATAGGATCAATAGTTACCTTTAATTGAGCAACTACTCTTGCCAGGCATTGCACCAAGCACTCTACATACTTAGAACAAACTTCCTGAGTAACTATTAACTCCATTTTACAGATGAAAAAAAACTGATGAATAACATGATTTGCTCCACTTTCCGTAGCTAATAACTGACTGAAAGATGATTGAGCTAGGTTATAGGGTCCCAAAGCTGGTGATTTTCACCAGTTATTCCAGTCTTTTTCCTCCTACCTGGAATTCCTGCCGTGTACTAAACTAGCCTTTGCACCTCCAGCTTGAGTCCGAAGTGTAACTTTAACAATTAAAACGATCGCTAATGTGAATAGAGATCTTTATGAAATGTTTCTATCCACCTTTAATCCTTTAAAACTCTCTCTAGTTACAAGGTATATTCATAACTACAAAGGTTATTTGGCCCACCTAGAGTCATTGCTCAACTAATGTATTCCAAGACCCATTTCAAATACAGGTCATGTAACTCCAAAGCTCTCATAGGATTTTATCTGTATACTTTGTGAGTTATAGATCTTTGGAAGTGAGGAAAAGGAGAATGACCTTTCCTTTTGGAATGCTGGATTCATTGAAATTAACAGCATTCTCTCCATTGGACTGTGAGTTCCCTGAGAGCAGAGCATATTATTTCCTTTGTAGTCACAGGAAAAGGACAGGTCCACCAATGCTATGGGATGTAATTATAAATACTCATTTGTTTTTATTTTTTCAATATTTTATTTATTAGTTACTATGTAGCTTGGACTTATAGCGATCCTCCTGTCTCAACTTCTCCAGTGCTGGAATTGCAGGCCTGTTTTGCCATGCCCGGTTTCCGTGACCAGCATGGCATGCAGTACCGAGGATCGAACCAGAGTCCTTGTGCTTGCCAAGCAGGAGCTTAGACTGCTGAGCTATCTGCCCAACCCCTGAATATGCATTGATTGAGTAACTGGTTTTCTATGAGGGAAATGAACCCTAAATACAGAATAATTACTGTTTTTGCGGTAGTCACAAAAATTAGATCTCTTCATCTTATTTCAAGGCCTCTATTCCAATTAGTGACATCCACTATACTCCAGTTCTCCAAGTTAGATACCTCTCCTTTACCATCCACCCTCAACCTATATTCATTACCTTAGTCTGCTTGGCCTGTCATAACAAAGTATGATAGACTAGATAGCTTAAACACCAGAGACTTATTTTCTCACGTGTCTGGATACTACAAGTCCCAGGTTGGGGTTCTGGTCCACTAACTCTGTGGTCAGCGCCCTTGGTTAGTAGATGGCTGCCTTCTCTCCATGCCCTTATATGACCTTTCCTCAGGACATGTACAGAGACATCTAGAGCACTCTGGTCTCTCCTCTTCTTAGAAAAACAACAATCCTATTATAGTAGGACCTACCCTTATGACTTCATTTAACCTTAACTAATTCCTTAAAGACACCGTGGCAGTCAGGGCTTGAACATGTGAATTTGGTGGGAGATCAAACATTCACAATCACCAAAGTCCATTATTTCAACCATACTACAATCATCAGTAGTACATGCAAACTATCTCTGGAGTCTGCGCATAAGTTAGTTTACTATTTATTCTAGTTAAGTTATTCATTGATTTTTATTAACAAATAGTTACTGTGGGGTTGGGAAGATAGCTCAACAGCCTAAGCACCTGCCTGGCAAGCACAAGAAATTGGGTTTGGTCCGCGGTACCACATGCCATGCCAGCCTTCGAAGCCCTAGGCATGCTGTGCCAGCCACCAAAACCAGGCATGGTGGTGCACACCTGTAATCCCAGTGCTGAGGAGGCTGAAAAAGGACCAAATACATGAAGTGGGAAAAAAAAAAAAAAAAAAAAAAAGAAAGGAAAAAACATAAGCTTTGGTACCAGACTACCTGAGTTGATCCTGGCCTTGAACAAATTACTTAACTGTATCTGTCTTGTTAGTTGTAAACAAAGATAATAATAGCATTTACTCATAAGGCAGTTTGAAATATTAAGGAGTATTACTTTATGATACTTATTTAGAACTTATAATAAATGCTAAGCATTATCTATGATTATTAAATACAAACATATGCTACTATTCATTTGTCTAAGTGCCTCCTAAGAAGTCACACTTCTCTCAAATCTGTGCTGTCCTGGGGCCAGGGAAATAGCTGAGGGACACAAGTGCCTGCCTGGCAAATGCAAAGTCCTGAGTTTGATCCCCGGTTCCAGGGGGGGGAAAAAAAAAATCTGTGCTATCCAATGGCTACTAAAATAACCTCCACTAATGCCACTCTTGCTTAAAACCCTTGTTTCTATAGCTTCTGCAACCCTCAGGGTAATGTTACTCTGGGAGCAGGGCTAGCATTGCTCACGCTGCTGCCTCCCTGGCCTCGCACCTCACAGCTCCCCACTCACCGCCACAGCTCTTGGGTACTGTGACCCTGCTCTACTTATGAATCTGTTACATTTTTTTTTTCAGTACTAGATATTGAACCCAGGCGCTTCACACTGAACTACCTCCCCAGACCTTCAAATTTTTTATTTGAGAAAAGGTCTTTAAGTGACCCAGGCATTTTTTTTTTTTTTTTTTTAGATTTTTTTTTTTTTTTTTTTTTTTTTTTTTAGAATTTTTTCTTTTATTTTTTTTCTTGTTTCAGAACTTTTGTTTGTTTATTTATTTTTATGGCCGGTTCAGCCTGCCCTGTGGGCAGGGCTGGCACAGCATGTGGTGCTGGGGATTGAACCGCAGTCCCTGCAGCCGCCCTAGCTTTCCTAAGCAGGCACTTTAGACCACTGAGCCATTAAATGACCCAGGCAGAACTCCGATTTATTATTTTCTTGCCTCAGCCGCCCAAGTGAGGCATGTACAGGCATGGACCCGGCTCGTTATCTCTATTGCTGACTTAAATTGTACTATCAATCTTTGTTTATAAGTGCCTTCCCACAACACAGGAAGCCCACGTGCAGCATAGTGTCTGTCTTTGTAGCTCTAGCATTTAACAAAGCTATGACATAAAGTAAATTTTCATAAAGTATTTCTTGAAAGATTGAACAGATGACTGAAGGAATTAAACTGTAACACAGTATAACGGATAGGGTCTGCTGAGCTCAGATAAATGCATTGTTAATTATCTCCACCCCAGTCTTTTTGCACTTTGCAGCAGGACAAATCCAACTTTAAAGGTCAGAAGAAAAATGATGTGTCTTCTTGTTTTGCTCCTAGGTGTTACAACCATTTCTTTCTATGTTCAGACTTGTAAGGTTGGGGGTATGAGATACATAACCCACTCCCGAAAAGCCTATATTCAAATGCAAGAACAGTATTCTTTTTTGCAAAGATACAAGACAGGATAGACGCACCTATTCCTATGACTTCCAATAACATTAAAATTCATGGTTCCTGTTCTGATATATATAGTAAGATAAAACTGTGCATAGACCATGAAAACAGAAATGCTGTAGAAGAAATGTGAACTCCAGTGGGAACCTGGAGAATGGAGTACCTATGACCAGGTTCCAGATGTTGGTTTTATAAAAGTTTTAGTAGGGTTTACAAGCTATATACTTCATTTAGAGAAACAAACTATATAGAACAGTAGAACAGAGAACTATGAAAATCTTCTAAAGAGAATCTTCTCACTATCATAAACAATTACTCAATATATTAGTATATTTAAAGTATATTTCACATATTAGGGCCAGAAAGATAGCTCAGCAATATAAGTGCCTGCCTGGAAAGCACAAAGTCCTGAGTTTGATCCTTGGTGCCAAAAATAAATAAATAAATAGATAGTTAGATAGATAGATAGATAGATAGATAGATAGATAGATAGATAGATTTCACGTATAACAGCCTTAATTAAATAAGAGGAAAAGTCATGATCCTACCATCATCTGCAAATCCAATACCTAGAGTGTTTATCTTTTGTGATAGAATTATTTTCACTGTGGTTTTACTCAGATCTGCATTTTGGGAAGCCTAATTTATAAAAAGGAGCCTTTACTGCTCTATTTTATAAATAATAATAGATTATTTTTAAGAGAAAGTCAGAACAGTGCAGATTATAAGGGGAATGACTAAAAGAGAACTCATGTTCTGAATTCAGAGCCCTCTGAGTACTACAGCACTGGCAGTTAACTCTGCTGAGTGAGTAACACCATCTGCCCCAGCACAAGACAACCCACATGTGCTGGCATGTTCTGCCTATACAGCATGCCTTTAAAATAGCTTATTGAAGTTTTTATATTCAGGCTTTGCTTATTAATTTACTCATTCAATTTTTTTTGAACTCTGGTTTGAACAGGGCATTGTACTAGATTCTGGAAATACAGTGGTGACCAAGACAGACACTAACTAGCCATTAGGGAGCTGAAACGTACTCTTTCCTCTTGAATCTTTCTACGAAGAATCTGTTGTCTACAATATATCTAACCAGGGTCTGGGAGATAGCTCATCAGAATAAGCACCTGTCTGGCAAGTGCAGGGTCCTGAGTTCAATCCCCAGTACCTCAAAAAAAAAATTTTTAAAGTCTATCTAACCAGACAGTAAGTGCCCCTGGCCCAGACATACAGTGTAAGTTTTTCACTTATAAATTGAACTGATCAAAACTATCCATTTCTTAGACCCCAAATTCTAAGGAGAGCCATTTCAGCAAGAAGACAGACCATTCCGTTGCATCATTCTGTAAAGACCAATCAAAATATTAGGACTATACTACTTGTCTTCCACACAAGAAAATAAAAATCTTACTTTTGCTCATAGTTACATTTCACTAATAAAATTAGATGTAATATTCTTTAAAATGTGTTCAGAGTTGCTCAAGTAATTAGTGAGATTTAGAAGGAGATGTGTAGCTTGTGAAAGGTAAAGAAAAACATAGTTAAAGCATACTCTGTTGTGTACAGGGAGGCAAATGAAACAAGGGAAATGAAAATAATTATAAGAGATGGTAAAACTCTAGGCTTATTTTTCTTTTCAAAAATATTTTCATGATAGAACCAGAGAGATAGCTCAGCGAACTAAGCGCTTGCTTATGCAAGCTCAGGGACCAGGGTTTGATCCCCAGCACCACATGTTGTGCCAGCCTCTGTCTTCGAGCATGCTGAGCTGACCACCAAGCTCAGACATGGTGGCACATACCTGCAATCTTAGTGCTGGGGAGGCTGAAAATAGGCTATGAGTCTGAGCTGTGTGGTAAGACCCTGAACCAAAGACATTTGAAAAAAAATCATTGTGATTATTACTGTGTTTTTATGTACTATCCTTTTGTGAAGTCTGAGAAAAGAAACATCAGATAACTGTAGAATCTTGATCTGAAAGAAGCATTAAGGAACCTGAGAAAAAAATCTAATTCACACTTTTGATTTATATTTAACTTTCCTTTCCAGGCTCTCTCAGCCTTCATTGTCAGATTTTTTTTTTTTTTTTTTTTTTTTTTTTTTTTTTTTTTTTTTTTTTTTTTTTTTTTTTTTTTTTTTTTTTTTTTTTTTTACCTACTCTAAATCCCTTGGGCTGCAGCTAAATTTGATTTCTTCTTATCATCTTTCCTGGGTCTTTCATTTGAGAAATTGTAGTTCACCTCAATTCCATGTTTTCACCGCCATTTGACTGTGTTTCTGGATCCTAAAGCATTCAGTGTTCTCCCCGAGGAGGGTCATGGCCTGTCAAGTCCTCCCTCTGATTTTTCCTTCTATGTACTGATAGACGCTATTCTGATTCAGTCCTTACGAGGCTTTGGGGTTGCAACGTGGGCCAGACAGATGTCATTCCTGCCCTTCTAAGGCTTGAGGCTTGCAGTCCAGTAGGGAGAGAGACACTAACCAACAGGTAATTGCAAGCAGCTACAAGTAATTTGAAGAAACATTATAGAGAACCCTGAGAGCTGGGCTTATGAGAAAGGGTAGAATCCTTTGAGCTGAACCCTAAAGGGAGTTGAGAAACCGTTTCTCAGAGCAAGAGTTCTCCAGGAGAAGGGAGCAGGTATGTGAAGGCCAGCTATGCCTTGTGGGGCTCCAGGGTCTCTGTCATATCTGGGAGGAAAAGCACCACTTCCTCCAGCCAGGCTTCCTGCTGCATGACTGTCAGTATCTAGGCAGTTTGGTAATGTGCATATACCTGGTGCACTAACCTGGATATAAATGTGGAAATGTGAAGGGAAGAAGGGCTATGGCGGAAAGGGTACTAGAAGGCAACCCAGGGTGTAGGAAAGGCATCCACAAATAATCCCCTGGATGATCTGGGAAAGTTTCTTTGAGTAAGTGGAATTTCTACTCAGTCTTGAAAGAAAGATGGGACTGGGGCCAAGGAGATAGCTCTGTGGCACAAATGCCTGCCACGCAATTGCAAGGCTGTGAGTTCAAACCCAGATCCCACAAAAAAAGAAAGAAAGATGGGACTGTGCTATGCCATTATGAAGTGAGGCAGGGGTCAGAGCTGGGATGATACAGGAAGAGCAGAGCCAATACTGTGTGTGAACGCTGGCAAGGCCCTGACGTAATACTGCTGCTCTTCCAGCATTATGCGGAATGATGTATAATGAAAGTGTCTGTCAAATATATTTTATTCCCTTCAAATGCCTAAATAGTATGTTCTAAACATTTTTGCTGGTGATATTTCTAAAACGTTTTATGCCCATTTCTGCCTTGCTTAACAAAAGATTCTAAATATAACTTCATCTTTTCTTGATGACTTACGGTCATGGTCATAAGAATGTGGCTATTTTATGCTATAATATAAAGCAGTTCTGTCTACTTTTTAACTTGTTCTCTATCCTCTGGCTGTCAGCTGGTGGTTCTTTTGGTGTCTGCCTTAGGCAAATCCCACAGTTTTCTTCATAGATATTCTTTTCTGCATTTATTGCATTTGAGGCTTTTATGTAACCAAAAAACCCAACTAAACATGAGAGTTCAGAATTGCGTAGTGGTATACAATGAATTTCAATAAATATTGGTTGCATAAATTATTAGCAGGCTTTGCCTGGGAGACTACAGTATGAGGCTGATAAATAGACGTGGGATGGTTCTGGGACTGGGTTCGAAGTTGTGCAGTGCGATCTTTTCAGATAACGGGTCATTACTTTGCTATTTTTGCAGTGTTACTTAACAAGCCAAAGTGCCAACTGGCTCAGGGTCTAGTGACTAACAACTGTTTTCTCATGCTCTAGTGCTGGTGGTTGCCATGGTGCTCTGGATGACGCAGTGGGCTTCTTCATAATTGCCCTTTTGTACCTCAAGAAATTCTTTGGTGATACTGTTTCTGATAAAGCAGAACTAGACAACCAAATAATGCATATAAATCAATGCCATTCTTTTTTTTTTTTATTTTTAGCTGGAAGAGAGACGGCTTTGGTTTTCCAAGTCAGGGTGGTTCACGCTGGGTTAGTAGGATGCTATTTCTATGTTTCTCTGCCTGATTGGGTAGAAAGTGATTGCTTATGTATGTAGAAGCCAACCAGCCTTCGTGGGGGTAGCTTTTGCTCATCTTATTCCAAGGAGTCCTTCAGTATTAAGATATGAACATTAAGAATTCACAACCCTTTGTAAACACAAGAGGCTGTAATTGTTGGCATTGCTAAAATTCTGGCATAAAATATTACATACAATTTTTTAAAGGTATCCTACAAAGCCAAACCATTTTTGTAGCATGAAAATATTTAGAATGATTAAAGTGATAGACTTTTATAACCAGGAAGGAAACCTTGATGAATCATTTTGTCCCAAATTTTATTTATTGTTTGTTTATTTGTTTGTTTGTTTTGCAGAACCAGGGATCCAACTCAGGACCTTGTACTTGCCAGGCGGGCACTTGTGCCCCTAAGCTATCTCCCTAGCCCTTTTGTCCCAAGTTTTATATTTAGTTACCTTTTATTTTATTCATCTATATAGGCATCTATTTTGCAATGGTAGGGCCTTCATACTGAACTACATCTCCAGCTCTATTTTTATTTTTATTTTTTTAAAGTTTGAGATGGGCTCTTAAGTTGCCCTGCCTAGGCTTAACCCTGTGATTCCTTATCCCACTTCAGTTGGTCTATTAGCCCTAATTTCAATTGTAAAGACCTCGTGAAACACTCTTGTTTTGATTAAATAACAAATGACTTTCATATCTTTTGGTCCAGAAGGCTCATAAATATTTTATGACAATATTTTTCTTCCCTTTCCGATTACACGATAGCTTGTTAGATGTTGGTCACCAGTGTCAGAATCAGCCATAGAATTATTAGAATCACTGACTACTATAGGAATTTTTTTAGTTCCATTTCTTCTTTCAATTCTATCTTTTCCGTATTGTGAGTACTTGACAATAAGGAGACATCTTTTTTGTTTTTCCATTTCATAATATTTTTCCTCTCTGATATGCTAATGTTTCTCTCTTTCCCATTTTTTGTTTTTGAAGGGTGGGTACTGGAAATTGAACTCAAGGCCTTGTGCTTGTCAAGCAGGTGCTTGTGCCCCTGAGCTATATCCCTGACCCCTTTTCAGTTTTTCTTTTACAGCTCTTTCAGCACGTCCTTCCTGTTCAGGCTCAGCATCTCAAGTAAGTTCTTTCTGTGTTGTAAAAGAATATCACTGAGTTCTGGAGGAGTATAGAAATTATATCAAATATACTTACGATAAGAGTTTTTATGACAGTATTTTTCTTCCCTTTCTGATTACAGAATAGCTTGTTAGAAGTTGGTCACCGGTATCAGTACCAGCCATAGAATTTTTATAGATTATACCACAAAATGACAAAATAAATTAAACATGAATTAGTAAAAGAAAGTAGCAATTACTTATTAGATTTCACTAAAAACAAACATCAAAGACTAATACAGCATTCTAATTTGAAAAATAGCAAAAATTAGTCAATGTAATACCTGTGAGGGGCCAGGAACTTAACTTACCTCAGTGACACAGCTCCTGCCTGGCAAACATGAGTTCCTGAGTTCAATTCCCAGTACTTCCCCAAACATGTAAAAAAAAAAAAAAAAAAAAGTTTTTAATTGTAAAAGACTTATGAGTATATCTCTCTTTTTTATTTTTAGGGAAAGGTAAACAGGGTGTTCAGGGTCACACTACTAGATCAGACTTGAAGTGATCCTCCTGTTTATAGCCTCCCAAGAGCTGGGATTACAGGCACACACCACCACACCAGGTCCCAATTGCCATCTCAATGTACCCCAGGGGTAGGGCTGCCACGACAGGCCTGGGGATTGAACCCTCAGACCCTGACCCTGCTTGCAGGTGCTTTAATCCACTGAGCTATTTGGCCAGCCCCTTATGAGTATATCACATGCCAACAAGAATTAACTGGTTGAAATGGCAGCTGCCTAAGCTTCTCTAGGGATAGTTACTATGTAAGGTAACTTACATGGCTAAAGACATTTTGGGTATATTTCAACTTCTTCAAATCTAAAGCTATACTATAATGGTGCTGTCACTGCAATGCTTTCCTGTCTCTTTAAAGAAGGGCTGCCAACCTCTGCAGTATTGAGATCTGGGGGTGTGTTATGGTTTGTGCATAGGTGTCCCCCCTAATGCCTCATGTAGTCATGGGGTGGCTTCTGGAGTTTATGATGGTTGTGCTTGTGAGCGCTGCACCTGCCCCGGGTCAGGTAATTTGCATTACAACTGTAAGAAGGGGAGAGAGGCTAGCTGGCTGCCTGAGCTGTGGCCCCTCCCTTCGCACTCTGCTCTGTGCCACTGCCAGGAACTCTGACGTGTGCCGCTCTGCCTTGTAGCCAGCCAAGTATGGACTGAAACCTCCAGTAACTGTGAGCTAAATAGTTTTAGCTTTCCTTCATTTTAGGTATCAGGCATACATCCCAGCAATGAGAGATTAACTGAGACGGAGTGGATAAGTCCTTGTCTGAGGGCCTATCTTGTGCATTTTAGAATGTTTAGCCTCATCATTGTTTTCTACCAACTAAATGCCAGACTCAACTTGTAACAACCAAAATTGACCTCCAGACACTATGAAATGTTTTCTGGAGGGCAAAATCCTCCCCAGCCAGCTCCAATTGAAAGTCACCCTTTAAAAGCAATGTCCAAAAGTGTAATATGAGTTGTACTTTGGACTCCTGTGACTAACTCGAGAAGCCCCCTTTGGATTCTTGGGGCAGTAGAAGAGACGAGTTTAACTTTCACTAGAGGGAAATACGATTCACCCAGACATGCCAAGAGCTTCACACTGCAGAACCTCAAGTCTGTCTTGGAGGTTATTCTTGTAAAACCCACAAAGAGACCCTTTCCCAAACTCAGGGTTAATACCAAATACTTTCTGCCTCATATCGAAAATACACCATGTGAGAGAGAGAGAGCACTAAGGCGTTTGCCACTCCAACTACTCTTTGCTCCAGAGGGACTGGGACTTGCTGAGCATATCAATGTTTGCTTCCCTCCCTCAGAGGTCGTCGGACAAGGACGAACGTGTAAGAAGCTGACCCATAAATGAGCAGTTTTCAAACTCTAGCCTGCCTCAGAAACAATTGGTGGAGCTTACTCTAAACCGCAGGTCACCAAGCTGTGCCTGAACTGACTTTGATTCTGTAGCTCTGGAATGGGATCTGGGAACTTGCATTTATCGCTGGTTCTCCAGTGATGCTGATACTCCCGGTCCAGAGACCACACTTGGAGAGCAATTACTGTAAATAAAAATGACAGTTCCCACTTTGGCTGGTACAGTATTAGAATACCTGGAGAACATTTCAACTTTTTATGCCATGACTCCTCCCTAAACAAAGAAATAGGATTCTCTTGAGTGTAGGATACAGTCTGTAAAAGGTATTTTATTTTATTTTATTTTAATGAATGGAACATATTTATTGAGGGAAAGAAAGCTCCTGTCTGTGAGAAGCACAGGAGGGGGGTCTCGAGTGGGTGTCCCCAGGAAGCTGTCACTTCCAGGGACTTTTATAGAGGAAAACCAGCAGTGAGTCAGGTCTAAGGTAGTGGAGAAGATGTGGGAACTCACTTAGGTGGGACAAAACTGTGATCAACCAATGAGATAGCAAGCACCATTGCTCAGGTAAAATTGATTAAAATCGGGATCTAATGGGAAAGCAGGTCATGTATTTTAAAGCTTCTTAGATAGCTCTAAACTATAATCAGATCAAAAAAGCATTGATCTAGTTCAGTGGTGGCAAACATACAGCACTCATGTGGTTGTTCTTTTAAAACAAAAGATGTTCATGCAGGTAAAATTCATTCCAAAGCATTAGGAGCCAAGGGTCTTACCAGATAGTGCTGTAGATAGAGGAAAGAGGAATTGCGATAAATAACGCTTAATCCTCGTGAGGTGTGACTCAAATCCCTTACACTTCATTGAGGATTCTTTTTCTGGTCCCAACTCAAAACTACCTGAACACTGTGTTCCAACCAGGGGGGGTTCTATTTTGTGTCTCATTAGGGTGTGGGCAAGTTTAGAGCTAGGATTCTAAATCATAGAGGAGGAGGAAACAGGCAAGGCTTGCCCAAAGCAGCCCCTCAAAAAGAGTTAAGGAGCCCACACCTGTTAGAAATCAAGAAATGCAATGCATTTCTTGCAAACTGTACCATTAGCATAGGACGGCTGGGTTTCATTTCGAAGTGGACACCAGGAACATGTCAGAGATTCAAACCAGATGTCAGAGAGTCTTGGGAACTAGAAGCAGGAGATGCCAGTGAGTTCAGAGTAAAATGCACTTTTACTCAGAGCAGATGTCACCTTCAGTTTTAGAAAGCGCATTACCATAAAACAGTTTCCTTACCTTTCATCCCAGCCCATAGGTTTCCCATGGGTGTTTGGTGACACAGTAATATGCTCACGGATCATGTAAAACTGCTTCATGGTGTCGTAGTCAGCAGTTTTCTGTGAAGAATCGTCTCTTCCTCTGCTATATGCTAATGAGAGATCATGCCCATGTATCCTTGGATTTAGTGGCATGAAGTTTTCTACTTTCCCATTTCTGGGAACTGGAAGAGTAATTTTTTTAGAGCCCAGCTGCTTTGTCCTGGTTTGAAGCTGTGCAGAGGAAATTATTCGGCTCATCCTGTTCCTCCCCATCTCAAGCATGGGGCAGCTCTGCCATTCTACACATCATCTTCTTTGCTTTGATGATCACAGAGAAGCAATGTCCTTCCACATCTCCAAAGAAAACAGGCACTGGGAGAGAGCACGCTATTGCATGAAAGAAGTAAACTTGTTTAAGCATACGCATAAATTCAGGCATGCTGAGACCCAGCCGGATCGCTCAGTGGAGCTACCTACCTGCTTAGGCAGACACAGGGACTGGGCTTCGACCCCTGGCATGCTGTGCCAGCCCTGCCCCCGAGGCACGCTGAGATAGCTATTGAGACTAGGTGTGTTAGCACATGTCTGTAATCCCAGCTTTGGGAGGCTGAAAATAAGAGGATTGCTAGAGTCCAATCTGCGCAGTGAGACCCTGTTTACCTTGTACTAAGTACATAAAAAAAAAAAGTCAGGCACGATGATGCATGGTTGTAATACCCAGAACTGTGGGAGGCTGAGGCAGGAGGATTACAAGTTCTAGTTCAGGTCAATTTAGTGACTTATTGGGAAGCTCTCTCAAAATAAAACATAAAATTGGGTGAGAGCATAGTTCAGTATGAAAGCCTTGGATTCAATCCCCAGTACCACTGAAACTGTTGGAAAATTCTTACAGATAGACTAACTGTTGCATGAGTCTTTGGGGCTGGGCACAGGGGCAAAATGTTATGGTTCTAATGTAATACGATGTTGACAGACTTAATATTCATTCTTTTTTTTAATTTTGAGACTTTATTTCATTTTTTATGTGACATTTTCAAAAACATGATAGTAGTACATTCCCAATAATTGATACAATGCATATTGTTGCTCTCATAGTAGTTATACAGAGCACAGGGTGTAGGCATGACAATTTTTCTAATTAATGTTGGTACAAAAAATTTCTTCTCCGTGAACTAAGAGAAAGTAGTTGTACATAATCCAGTATTCCATAATTCCAATGGATTATTGGCAGAACTGGCAATGTCTCATGCTGTTGATTTAAGCCTTTTACACCTCAGCATACTAATATAGCTTTACATTTTATGCCTTGTAGTTAAGCTTTTCTGCTGGGTGGTTAAGGGCAAGTTAAAGCAAGATCTGCATAAAAAAACATGTAACTTTTGTATCTCCCAAGGCCGGTCAAATCCCCTCAGGATTTACATAGTGTTTTGTAGAACTATTGTCGATGTCAGCCATCTGGATGAGTCATGGCTGTTGCTTCGCCAGTTGGCTCTCTGTAAAAGCCTGAAAGAATGTTTTCTGTCTAGGTGACTCTCCTTAGGCACACTATACTTCATCTATCCCTTTCCTCTGTGGGCCCATAATCTCCTTGAACAGAAAACTTAGGAATAGGATGTTACAGCACAGGTTCTCTTATGTCCTAGGTCCTCACTAACCTTGACGGGCTAGGGCCAAAATATTGGCAATCCTTGTAGCCCTTGTTTTTCTCTAAGTTTTGGTCTATAAGTTTATATTGTTCACTCTCCAGAAGAGAAGCTTCGTGATACTATTATTCCATAACATAGATACTTTATACTGTCTTTCTGGATATCAAACATCTTACACTTAGCTTGGAATTGGTATTTTTCCATCAATCATTCTAATATTCTAATAAATCCCTATACAATGTGATAAAAGCAGTTACACATTTTTACACAGACATTTAGAAATTTAATTATATATAAAATTGTAGCTGGTTGAACCTACGGCATTTTTCCTAGTCTCTCACTCTCATTTAATACCATTTTATTTTCTTGTAAGCCATTTACTTGAGAGAGAGAGAGAGTATAGCAATAACTGAAATTACATTAGAAGCAGCACAAATCTAAAAGACAAGAATGACAGGCATTCCAAGTATTATTTTAGTGTTACCCACTGCTACCTTCAGTGTGAAAAGTATTTTTTGGTGGTTCTTAAGACCATTATCTAATACATCCTGTATATAAGTAATATTGATTCTTAAGGATTGTTCAAACTGCTGTTATAATGTCCAAGCTGTGAAATGTTAATAAGCATGTCTTTGTATCCAGAAGCTGGTTTAAAGAAATGTGCCTTGTTGTCAAGTTAACAAGGGGCGGATTGTACTGGTTGACACATTGTGTGAACATGAGAAATTTAGAAGTTCGATTAAGTGAACCGGGGTTCTTACTTTGTAAACATTCTCATCTCCTATAGGGGGTGGGCATGAACGTTGTATGAGTTCTACACCCCCACCCCAGAGTAGCCTGCTTATGACATGGGAGGGAAAGTAGCTACTACCATGACTGCTCCCCTCTGCCATGTGCCACTCTGCCTTGCAGCCAGCCAAGTATGGACTGAAAGCTCCACCAACTGTGAGCTGCAAACTTTTCCTTCCTTACTTCCGGATGTTGAGATATTTTTTCCCAGCAAGGAGACAAAGGTAACTCAGACAACCACAAACAAAAAGGAATGTATCTCAGTAGATTCTAGAGAAAACTGAAGGGTATATCAAATCATTTCTAGTTCTCTTGGTGAGGGATTTAAAAAGTTCTTAAAAACATGTCACAAACTCTAGGCTTCTTTATCTGTACTATCTATAAAGCCTCTTGACATACTGTGAATATATAGAATTTAGGATCTTGTGCTTGCTAGGCAGGCACTGTACCACTGCAGCCCTAACCAGTATTTTAGCCTAAATTATTTCCAGGCCTTCTGATTCTCTAGCAAGTTGAGAAGAGGGCTGAAATACATGGACTAATAGTTGTCTGAAAGCATTTGAAGTTTTCTTCTAATCTGTAGAGGGATGGCTCAACAGAAAAGGCCACAGTTCCCATTCAGGGTCTCATTGGAAAGCAAAAGAAGGAGATGGCCAAAATGCCAGCCATTCTCCCAAGTATGGCATTAGGAAGTAAGCACAACACTCACCAGTGCGAGGACAGATGATAGGTTAGAAGCCAGCACTGCCCAGGACAAGAGAGAAACCCTTGGGGGCCCCGCTTGCTCCAGGTTTGCCCTACTGTGTAAGCTTTCAGCACTACTACCCTGCCACGGCCAGCCTCATCACTGTTTACTGTTAAGCTCACCCCTCCCATTTGTGACCAGGCCCCCAGCACTGTTCGCAATTCCTGCTGCAGCCCAAAAGCATAAGGGAGTGTGCTCTCCGACGTATAGTCTTCCAATGACCTCGCCGGTGTCCACTTTCAGTCATCACATCCTAGAGCACAAATGGCAGGCGGCAGGACTTCGCTGGCACTGTTGCCATGTCCCAAACTCTGCTCTTCCTTTTAACCTGTTCTCTTTATGAAGCATTCGCTAGTTCTCTGCATCTGTACATCACCTCTGATTTGTATTTTAGGGAAGGGTCTACAGGGTCTCACTACTAGATCTGACTCGGTAGTGATTCACCTGTTTACAGCCACCATGCCCAGTGCAATTGTCCTCTCAGCGCACCCTGGGAGTGAGGCCTGCACAGCAGGCCTGGTGATCAAACCCCCAGTCCCTGCACCTGCTTGCAGACGCTTTGATCTGCTGAGCTATTTGACCAGCCCCATCATCGCCTCTCATTTGGAGCCTCATAAACTTTCTATTCTTTGAGGCTGGTGTTATTGTGTTTTCTTCAGTAGAATTTCTTCTTTAAAAAATATTGGTTTTATATAGTTATAATTCACAAACCATAAAATTCACTCTGTTCAGACCTGGGGATTGATACCAGGGACTTGCATATGCCAGGGAAGTATTTTACCACTGAGCTACATCCTAGCTCTATCTTAGCTGTTGTAAAGTTCCCAATTTATGTGTTTTAGTATATTCATTAGACTGTCAAATTGTAACATTCCTTCATCCTAGACCCTGAATCCATTAGCAGTCATTCTCTTCTTTCTGCAGTTTCAGGAAGTTCCTAACCTGCTATTTTCCTCTGTAGATTTTTTCTGTTCTGGAAATTTCACATGGATGGAATCATGTAACATGGGGGCTCTTGTATCTATCTTCTTACACTTTAGCATATTTTCTTAGTTTATTTGCACTGTAGAATGTGTTTCATCCCTTTTTATGGCCAGATAATATTCCATTGTGTGGATATATACCTAATGTTGTTTGTTCAGAAACATTTGGATTATTTTTGCTTTCTGGATTTTAGGGATAACGCTGCTCTGAATTTCTGTGTACAAGTATTGTGTGGACATATGTTTGCATTTTTTAAAAGTAAAATTGCTGGATTATATCATAATTTTATGTTTAACATTTCGAAGAACTGTCAGAATGCCACAAGCAATGACTGAGAGTTCCAGTTTTTCTACACCCTTCTCAGTATCTGTTATTAACTTTTATTATAGCAATCTTGTGAACTGGTATCTCATTCCATTTTGATGTGAAGTCCCCTGATGAGGACAGTGTTAGGAATCTTTTCAAATAATTGTTTATCAATTATATTTTTCTTGGTGAAATATCCTTCAAATTCTTTGCCCATTTTGTGAGTAAGTTGTCTTTTCATACTCCATAGTGTTTATATATGTGGGATGTTAGTCCTTTGATGACTTACAAACATTTGCATTTTTGAGCTTCCCTTTCACTTTTTGAGAATATCCCTTGATATATAGAAGTTTCTAATAATAATGAACTCCAATTAATTTTTTTTTCTGACTGTGCTTTTGGTGTCCTAATGAAGAAACCATTGCTCACTGTAAGGCCCATCATGTTTTACTCCTATGTTTCTCCTGATAGTTTATAATGTTAGTCTTAGACTTAGTTGTTTGATCCGTTTTGAATTGATGTTTGCGTATGATATGAGGTAGGCATCCGGTTTCTTCCCTCAGCATGTGGCTCTCCAGCTGCCACCTCCAGTTAACTGACTTCACCATCTTTTCATGCACGTTGGCCAGTCTTATGTCTTCCTTGGAGAAATATCAACTCAATCTTCTGCTCATTTTTTCACACAAGAGCAGGGACCAGGTCTTCGTATGTTACCCAGGCTGTTCTTCATCTCCTAAGATCAAAGGACCCTCCTGCCTTAGCCTCCCAAGGAATTAGACCTACATGGATGTGCCACCCTACTTGGCCCTTTGTGTGCTTTTCTAACAGTGTGTAATCACTCCTTGGCTTTTTGGCTGAGATCCAGTGTAAATGACAGTGTGCCAGGTGCTACTGTAGATTCTAGAGAAACAAATTAATAAGTCATAGATGTTAGAAAGATCTGATCTTCGCAGTTGGGGGATCGTATACAAATATAAGCAATAATATGGTGAAATAATGTGTATACTGTGCCTGGGCCCTAGAGTGTATATAGTAAATGATGTCTTCTATAATAAGCTAGTAATAATAATGGCAGGTAATATATATTATTATGTGTCAGTGGTAACATATGAACACTTAAAATGATGTATGATAATGCTCACTGAGTGCTGTGACAAGAAAAATATACAAGGCCTTAAAATCTCTGTTCCTTGGTCATAATACAGTATGTCGTCAAACTGTTTTATAAAATGCAGGGCAATGACAGCAATTTCATGTGGAAATTATGATGCTCTATAGAATATCAAAAGCTGTTAACTTAATTCTGTCATAGTGGTGGGAAGTAGGGCTGTGTTGTATTATATATGCTTCAGTCTCTATAATACAGAAGTCCAATTTTTAAAAAATAACTTTTAAATTACTTTACCAAGTTTCCCTACTATATTAGTTTTCATTCGTCATCTGCTAGCACATGTTAGCAAAAAAGTGAGAACAGGTGCCAGAAGTTTAAAAAAAATACGTCAGAAATTTTAAAAACCTAAATTATACGATTCTAACCAAAAAAATTTAAGCTACAAAACACTTCAGTCTATTTGGTGGTAAGATGCAGTTATTTCAAGGAAGGATAATTTTAGAACCACTGATTCAGTATTTTAATTTTAAACATGTAGTATTCTATCAAAAGCAAAATTTTAGGATCCAGTTTTAGTATCATTTATTATGCAGACTATAGATTTTTGCTCAGTCTTCAGCTTCAAAAGACACTTACTGGCTGTCTGGCATACAGAAGAAATCTGCTTAAAGGTTATGATCCTTTGCCCTGAGGCAACTCATGATCTGAAGAAGAAACACTGCCCAGTGCAGGAGACATGGACTGCTAGCTGTAGAAGAACCAGAAAATTATGGGATTTAAGGCCTAGGCATGCCAGACAAGAAGAAATTGGTTCAGATTCCAAGGGGGTCAATCTAGTAGGCAATTCTTGAGGATCCGACACCTGGGTTGGAAGCTAAAGGACCAACACAGAAGGGGTAGGAGAGGCCACAAGATAAGAGAAGACTTAAAAAGGATACATGGAGGGCAGCTAGAAAGCACCTGGAACGCCAGGAGCATGGAATGACAAAGGGCCGTAGCAGGGCAGGCAGGTACAGGAGAGCCACACTGTACCATCTTGATTCTACCACACTACTGAATTTGGACTTGATCTATATCAAGTAGGTCAAAGAGCAGGTCAAAAATGGGGAAAACATAGGCACCATTCTTGAGTGATAAAAATGTTATTGTTTTAATTTTATTTCAGTTAAAAATTCCAATTCTAATATGTGTTTAAATTTAGTAGCCAGTTATGTATCTGATATGCTGACTACTCTCGTCTGATAGCTTCAACAATGGCCTACTTCCAAAATTGTTATACAGATTTAATGGAATTCCAGTCAGAATCCCAGTAGCGTATCTCAAGAATTACAGAAAATAGTCCTGAAACTCATCTGAAACTAAAAGAGACCTGGAAGATCAAAAGCAATCCTGGGCAACAAAGTTAAAGCACAGGTCTTTGCAATCCTTGACTTGAAATTATAATACCAATACACCATAATAAAAAAAGAAAAAAAACAACAGAATGATACTGGCAATTAAGCAGACCCAAAGATCAGTGGGACAGCTCAGAAGACATGGAAACAACTACAGACATACCTAGCTGTCTTGTCTGTGACAAAGGAACCAACACCTTCACTAGAAAAAGTATAGGCTCGTTACTAAGTGTTACAGGAAAATCTGGCTTTCCATATGCTGAAGATTAAAACTAGACCCATATCTTTCACTCAACTAAAATTGAAATGAATCAAAGGATTTAAAAAAACACACAAAGGGGCTGGGGAGATAGCTCCGTGGCACAAGTGCCTGCCTGGCAAGTGCAAGGTCGTGAGTTTGAACCCCAGTCCCACCAAAAAAATAAATAAATAAATAAAAATAAAAATAAAAAAACACACGAAATCTGCTGGAAGATACAATAGACAGAATTCTTGAATACATTGGTCTAGGCGATGACTTTACAAGAAAAACTCTGATTACATGAGCTTTTCTTACAAAGAATCAGCAACTGGGATCTCATCTTATTAAAATGCTTTTGTGCAGCAAGCAAAACCACCAACAGAGTAAAAAGGCAACCCATAGTATGGGTAAAACATTTGCCAGTGATTCTTCAGACAAAGGACCACTCTCTACAATATATAAAGAATTCAAAGGAGCCAGGCACCCCCTCCAAATTTGAAAACTCAATCCAAAAATAGGCATCTGAAATGAACAGATACTTCTCAGATGAGGAAATTTTTGACAGTGGCCAAGCCAGAGCAAAGTGTGAAGTTTTGTTTTTGTTTTTGTTTTTGTTTTCAAGAAAAATGTTTTGAGTCAGTACCCTAGATTTTCTCCTTAAATGTTTCATAGCCAAGGAAAATAGCCAAGACTTCATTTTAGAAACAGGACCAGTGACTGGGTATTTAGCTCAGTGATGACATATACAAGGTCCCAGGTTCTGATCCCAGATACATAAGTGGCTAACACCAGCAGCAAAACACTCGAAGTACATAGGACCAGAAAAATGTATCTGTACTGTAGGAAAAAACAGACAGACATGAAGCAGGACTGTTAGATACAGCTTTAGTCCCTAGGTTGGCTGAAACGAATTACTAGGTTTGCAACAGAAGTACATACTTTAAGGGCCAGTGGTATAGCTCAGCAAACTAAGCACTTGCTTAGGTAAGCGCAGGGGCCAGGGTTTGGTCCCTGGCACCGCATGCTATGCCGGCCCCACCCTCGGGCACACTGAGCGGGCAATGGAGTCCAGGTGTGGTGGTGCACACCTGTAGTCCCAGTACTGGGGAGGCACATGTCAGGAGGATCACTACAAATCTGGGCTGTGTAGTGAAACCCTGCATGAAAAAAAAAAAAAAAAAAAAAAAAAAAAAAAAGTACATACTTTAAACACCTAGCCTCACAAGTGCCATAGTAGGAACCTTCCAGGCACTATCAGTTGAGGCAGTCAGAGGCTTGCCCAACCTCAAGGATAGGGCATATAGACTACTACTCTCCGTGGAAGGCATTTCAAAGAATTTGAAGTCATGCTGATAGCACTGGAACTCTAGATGAGGGATTATGACTCAGTAGGGGTTGTGACTGGGATGTTTACAGAGGAAAAGATTTAGAGGAGAATGTCTTCTAGCCTAATCCTTTTGATTCTAAATTTCTTCCTTTCAATTAGATTATTCTGCTTCCTTCAACTGATACGTGCTTGCCAGTATGTGAATGTTAAAAAAAAAAAAAAAAAATTGTTTTAACTGACTTTGGGTGTATTAGGTGACATCCCTAAAAAGAAACAGAGGGCAACGGCAGGAGAGCATCACAAGAGGATGGTTCATGGAAGTTATGGCTTATATCTAGATGTCACTTCAGAGCCACATAATTTCATACATTAGGACTTCTTGGAGCTGTCCAGATGTAGGGCTTGTACTATTGGGATTAAAGGTATGTGACACTTTAGTGCGCTGACTGGAGTTAGCATGGTTCTGGGTGTGGCTGAATGGATTGACTGAGGATGGAAGCCCCGCCCAAGAGAGAAGCCCCGCCCAAGAGAGAAGCCCCACCCAGCCTCACCCAACACCCAAAAGGCGCGGAGCCTAGATGAAATGAAAGGGAAGGGCCGTTTGCTGGTTGCTGCTGCTTCTTCCTGCCTACCCTGCCATGCAGTGCTTCTCCTTAGCCATGACTCTGCCATGCCCCACTGCCTTGGAGCCATCCGACTGTGAACTGAAACTTCTATGGCTTGTGAGCCTAAAATATCCTTTCCTCTTTTTAACTCGTGAGTGTGGGGTATTCGGCCTCCACATCGAGAAAAGTAACTAAAATGATGAGGTATAGGTGGAGTGACATCTAATGTTTTATACAACAGTGGGGTAACTATGGATGACACCACTATTTCAGGGCACTATTAGAGAAGATTCTGGCACAAAGAAATGGTAAGTGATAAGATGATGGATATAGTAGCTATCCTGATCTGATCATTATAAGTCATACATGTATTGAAATATCACACTGTACCCCATAAATATGTGTGTAGTTATTATGTCAGTTTAAAATATAATCACATATGACAAACTGCATATGGGTGGTTCCTTTAGTTTATCCTGCCTAATGATGTCATAACCATCTTTGCATAAGTACACTCTGTGGTGTTCACACAATGATGAATTGCTTAATAATGCATGTTTTAGAATGGGTCCTTGAAAAAACATACAACAATTTTCAAGTATATGACCTGCATTTTAAAAGAGCTTAGACACACATTTTATATTTGAAAGAGGTCCTGAGATAGATTCTGTCCTGATATTGATCAAGAGCAACTTTGTATCAAGGGAAAGAATCTCTGAAAATGCCCCAGTTACTTTACCATGATTTCATTTGTTCTACAGGAAAATCCCACCTGGCCATTGTCCAGCGGGTCAATAATGAAGGAGAAGGAGACCCTTTCTATGAGGTAATGGGAATTGTCACATTAGAAGACATCATAGAGGAGATCATCAAGTCAGAGATCCTGGACGAAACTGATCTGTACAGTAAGTGCACAGCCTTGGCTATTCTCCAGGGTCATCGTGTTTTTATCTGAGACTCTTGGGTCAGATCAGTTTGACATATAGTGTGAAAGATGTCAGGGAAGAATCTGCACACTGGTGTATGTCTGCCACCTTCATCCAGTTCTGGCATAGCAAGATACCCAAGCTTGGATCACCCTGAATCACCGACACCCCACTAGCTAAATGCTGATGAGGTAGGAAGCTTTGGGAATGGAGCCCAGACTAGGAAAAGGAGACCACCCAGCCTTGAGGTGGAAAAGGTCTAAAGAAAACACCATGTACCCTAAAGGGCAGCCAGAAGCTTCTACTGTTGTTTCTATTTCCCTTTGTTGTTCCTTTGTTGTCTCTGTTTACCTAGATGCAGATCCCAGCTCTCCTTAGAGTTCTGCTCACACCAAGCCATCAGTGAGCAATGGAGACTGTCATGACATTACTCTCTGCCACCTAACATAAAAATGTTAATGTCCTGCTTCATAAACCCACTGCTTTTCATGTTTATGTTTTTTAGCACCACCACTATAGCTTTCTGGCCTCCTCACACCCTTCTTCTGCCTGGACCAAGTACCTGACTGGATCCTATCTCTGTTCCCTCCTCTTTCTGCTTTCCTCCTCCTCCTCCTCCTCCTCCTCCTCCTCCTC
>PVJA010013855.1:0-48673 GCA_004027025.1 Myocastor coypus | reverse complement strand
TCACAGTTTGTGGAGGTTTCAGTCCATATTTGGCTGGCCCAAGGCTGAGTGGAACAGAGCAGAGAGCATCCAGTTCATGGCGGTGGAACAGCAACAAAATGGTGGCAGAGGTAGCCAACCAACACGGCAGCAGAGCAACAGCAACAGCTAGAGCTCCAGTCTGTCTCTCTGTCTCTCTTTATATTACATTCAGGCTCTCTGCCTTAGCCCCCACCTTAGGCTACACCCATAATCCCAGAAGTACTTCAACCCATATTCCCATCAGTACTAAAATCCATAATCCCAGGGATCATGGACCAAGTCTCAAACTCTAGAAGTCTCCGCCCAATGACTACATGAGGCTTTGTGGGGACAACTAGACATAAACCATAACACTACGGAATTAGAAAATAATAATTTTTAATGACTTATTAATTGCAGTTTCTCATTTTTTTTTGCTGCCTTCTCAGTGCTCAAAATAATCAATAAAACAATTTTGGGCGCAAGGTTATTCCTCAGTATAATATGCTGAATCAATCACTGATTTATTAAGTAGTATCTTGTGTGCTTTAACAAAATCTCCTATCCAGGGAACTGATGAATTCAAATTTTTATGAGGCTAATGCAGTGGAATGTTAAGCAATGGTCACTTGTTACACCCAGCAGAACTGAACTAGCATGGTGCTGGGTGTGGAGGCGCGCCTGAGGGTTGCTGCCAGCAGCCTAAGAGGCAGAACTGGAGAAGCTGTCGGGAGGGTGCTGGCGAAGCTGCTTGGAGATGATGTTGGAGCTGCAGAAGCCTCTGGCTCTCCTGAACTGTTCTGATGAAGGACCTTCCTCAAGGGGAAGATGGTACACTGCTCAGCCTCCTAAGAAGCTTGTCGCATTGGCTTTCCTAATGGAAACTCAGCTCTCCTTGTCCTCAGAGGAGCTTGGGTCCTCACTGTTGCTGAGGATAGCTGTGGTACTTTGCGGGGAGCTCTGGTCCTTAGCCTGAGCATTGCTTCCTGGATACAGTTCAGACCGCTCAGGCTGCTAGCACAGATCCTTCACCCAGCTGGTATAGACTTCCTAGCTTCCACCACTGACCTTGGGCCTTTCCAGCACAGATCCTTGAAGCAGGTCTGCATGAGAAATTGTTGTGGGCTCTAGGCTTTCATCTGGACTCATGAAAGAATATTGGGATCCATGCCCTGAGCTGGATTCTTTGGTATTTAGTGTGTAGAGAGATTTCCTGCACTCTTTGTATATGGTTATAAAATAATTCTATAAAATGTGTTCTGTATTGTATTGTTCACCTTGCAAAACCCCAAATCATAGTAGCTAAGTATTAAACCAAAATGAATGTTAACTCAGAACTAGCCTAAGGCAAAAGACAACTTAATCTTTTATCTGTTATTAAATATCTTGCATTTGGCATCTCATCAGATTATTTTGCATTTCTAACTGTAATGGGTGTGTCTTATGTCCCTTCCAAGATTACAAGCTGCCTTTCCCCTCTCTGAATTATTCCCACCTGCCCACAGTCCTGACCCATGCACCCACTAGGTCTGCAGCATATGGCATGAATAAATACCAAGCACTAATGCTAGATGAGCATGTGTTAATATAAATTAACATTTATAAAAACTGAAATGATGTTCTATGTAAAATATATGTATAATACAAGACATTTCCCAAAGATCTAAATAAATATTTATAATGGCATACTATAAAAGCCAATTTAGATACTTTTGTTAATATTTTTAATGATGTCAGTTCATGAATATTCTATTCCAAATCATTTCTTGCCAAATGGAAATGTTCATAACAGAAAACTTCTTTTGAAGTCAAAACAGCCTCTTTACTAATAAAGTAGAATAAAAGGGAAAAAAATTATCAATGAGTAAAATTTAAATATTCTTATAAACCTAGGTTTGTAACCTTATAAAAAAGTCAGTTATTAAATCAAAATTATACTTAAAACTATTTAATAACTGTGTGATAACAACTAATCTACCTTTTCTGATACTTATTGAATTTTTCATATTTTTAAATTTAAAAATGTTCTAAAGACAAGCAACACAAATATGAGGTATGTAATCATTGGTATGAAAAACAGTTGGTCCTGAGCTATTTTGTGGTTTGCAACCCATCTATTAGGATAAAAGCATTGAGTTAAAAGCATTAATGAATTTGAGGAAAGTGAAAAACTGCTTGAATATTCTTTTTTTTTTTTTTTTTCTGTCTTTTTGAGACAGGGTCTCGCTATGCAGTTCAGGGTGCCTTTAGCTCACTTTTGTAGCACAGGCTGGTCTCGAACTCGCACTGATCCTCCTGCCTCAGTCTCCCGAGTGCTGGGATTACAGGTGTGCGCCACCACACCCGGCTTGAATATTCTTTGAAAAATAGAAATGTGAGAGTGCTGGCCTCACACAAGAAGTAAAAAGACAGATTTGTGTTAAAGGTAGAAATTTTAAACTTGTTTTTGCCTTTATTTGCCATACTGGGGATCAAACTCAGGACCTTGCATTTGCCAGGCAGGTGCTTATGCCACTGAGCTTTCTCCCTGGCTCACTAAAAGTAAAAACTGAAAGATTTAGAAAATTATCAAAAGTATCGCTGATTCTCCAAATTAGTCTTTGATTCTACAAATGAAATATAATATCTATGTAACTCAAAGAGACACTACACTTCCTAATTTATCAAATGTAGTCATGTAAATGTTTGCATGGACTTAAAACAAAACTTTATTTTTATGTAATTGCTCTGTTGGATGAGTGGCACTTGTTACTGTATTGGAAGCACAATTGTCAATTCACAATTGGGAGGAATGCTGGGAATCAAAGTCAGAGTCTTGTGCTACCTGTAAACATTTTTAAAAACTTGTCAGAACTCAATAAATTCAAGGTAATTATCACATTTACTAATAGCATTTCCTTCATTTGCAAAGCATAGTAGATGACTCATCTACTATGATTTTGACATGGGAAGCAATATGTTTTGCCATGCCAAATACAGAGAATGCACTCTGCTAAGAAGTGCCAGGTCTCACCATATTGTTTTAACTGAGTAAGGAAAAACTCATTTAGAATACTTTATGGACTACTTCAACATGACACATGTATATCATCAATGAATTTTGTCCTTGCCATTTAACATGTTTCGTGATTTGTCTAATGAAATTAGCTAATGGGATTTTATTATTGCTATTTCTGTTATAAATCTTACAGAGTTTTTTTTTTTTTTTTTAACTTGGAAAAAGATCAAAATGCTTGTAGATTTCAGATTGCTATTAGAGGTAACAATTATACACTAAACTAATTACCACTAAACCAAACCCTGACTTACTACTAATTAAATTTTATGACATCAACACAGAGCATACACTTTCAATTTAATACAGGGTACAACTACAAACAAAGCAGCCTACTGCTTGTATATTTATTTCAAGTAAAATGTCTGGGTCAGATTTATAAAAATGGAACTTGGCAAGGTTTCTAGGCCAATTTGTCAATTTCACAAACTTGCTAATTTGCCAACTTTTAAGGGGAAGGAAAGGCACTACCTGTGAAATGAACACACTACATTATGCCACAGTAACTATACATTATATGAAGATTACTATGTTACAGAAATGGTATGAAATGCAGTGAAGGTATTTTGGTTCAGACGTTCGTTTGATTTGTGATGTTATTTATTCTGAGATTACTGACATACAACATTGCATTGGTTTCTTTTGTGGAAAATAGGAATAATAAAGCACACGTTATCTTAGAGGTAGGAAAGAAACATGAAATGAAAACTCCTTAGCTTAGATGAAAATGCCAATTTATTTACTATTTAAGGAACTAAGCAGATTAAACAACGACATCAGTTGCAGCCTGGTATTTATTTCAAAAGAGCAGAATTTCCATTTATTCTTCAATGGAGCTACATTTAAATTTATCATTCTCAACAATTGGAAAATATAAGTGATTCATTTTATAAACTTTAATTTTGTAAAAAATGTTTACTTTCTACCAGATGGTAAGATTAAATTACATAAACATTGTCAGCAAGTTGAATCCTCAGAAGTGTTCCTTCCCACCACAGAAGCTTCAAAACCTGTCTATAATTTTGTTACTGATGTTTAGAAACAGCTGTAGCTGACATGGCTACATGTTATATATGTCAGCTTTAAAGGATTAACTATTCTTAACCCCCAGTGGAGAAATCTTTCTCTGTTAACAAATGCCAGCATAAATTACACCGGAAGTTATTAATCTGGTAGAGCCATCTCACAATAGATAGTTGGTAAGTAAAATAGTCAAGAGTCATGTTTTTCATTATCGCCAGAGATTCTAGTGGGGCAAAAGATTTTAAGCACACAGCACTCTCTGATAAACAAATACAAGATAAATTCTTGTCTGAAAAGCCCCTCACATATATCTCATTAATATTTTAGATAGTCGTAAATTATATATTTTTCTCTTCAGAAGAATTCAGTCCATCTCAGGAGATTTTTTCTTTTTCTCGTGCAGAATTTACTTGAAGTTTTGGGAGAATCCTGCCGTCTCTTCCTTTAGAGTTGAAAAGAATTTTTACAACAAATGCTCAAAACTGAAGGTAGAATCAGCAGGTTCTTCTGAAATGCTATATGCCATATTTAGTACTCGGTTAATGCATCTAAGAGAACAAAATCAAGCAAGCTGGCTAGCTAGCCTCTAGCCTTCAAAATCATTTGATTTATGAGTTCATCACATCCCTTTTCTAGAACCGCTGATTAATAGCAGTCACATGTGCAGATCTTTGGAGACTTTCTTCAACACAAAAGTGTGTGTCTTGAGTTATATATATGACTGTCACATATAGGATCTTTACAAACACAGATAACAACCCCCCTTTGCTCTATAACTGTTCATGTTTTCTTTTTTAGGTGCTTGGGAATGAACCTAGGGTCTCATGCATGGCAAACATATGCTCTACTACAAGCTGAATCTCCAGTCCTCAACCTGTCTCTTATTTGTTAGCCACTTTAGACTAAGTGAGTGATTTTTTTTAATCCTATAAATATACATATAAACAAGTGTTATGAAAAATGAGCACAGCTAATAAATATTTAAGACTATCTCATTTTTCAGAACATATAAATAAAAAAGTCAACATGACTGAAAAGATAGAATACACTGATGGATTAGCGGTAATAAAAGAGCTGCTCAGAGAAAAAAATTTAATAGATTTCCAAAATTAGAGTACTTTTTCAGACCTATAATTCATGTTACACTCAAAGTTGCATCTTATACTATTTTTTAAAATTCTTTTTTTTTAACTTTATTTATTTATTTATGCCTGTTATGGCCAGCTCAGCCTGCCCTGAGGGTGAGGGTGGTGCAGTATGTGGTACTTACACTTTCGTATGCACCACAACAAGCTTATGAAGGTGCCTATTGTCTTCTCTTTTTGGTAAGGCACTGCAACATATTAATGACATATACAGTGTTGTGATTAATTTTATGCACTGCTTTTGGCTAGTCCTTTTGATTTTTAATTATATTTAGGTTATTTAGTTCTGAGAAGAGTAACAGCATGAACAAAAATTCCAGTTTGCTCTTAGTATTAAATAATCATAATAACACCCAAATGTAATGCAGTAGCTAATATTCTGTCATGAAATAAAAGTAGTCCTAAGAGAGAAGTCATACTATTTCTCTAAAAGACACAGGTATACACAAGAATTCTTTTTCCTATGTCATTCCTTTCCTTTACCAAATTCTAGTGCTTGATATGCCTCCTGAATCTAATTATACATTTAGATTATGAATGAACATAATCAATAACCAAAGGAAGGTATTTAATGGGAAAGTAAAGTGATGTTATTACTTAATAAAGGAAAACTTATTTTAACTTCATGTTACTTGATTTTTTTTCCTAATTTCTGTGAACTTTATATGTGCAAGCATAATGGCATGAAACAAACATTTTTTTTCAGTTTTTTTTTAAAGGGAAAAAGGCATCCTTTTTGATAAATGTCTTCATTTTGTGCTACCAGATGTCTTTCTGTATCCTCTCATGCTTTTTCGTTTTATTTTTGTAAGTGTGAGAACAGTGAAAATGCCAGCCATTGTACTCAGCCTGAGCCCCAGCAAAGATTACACAGTGAGATGTTATCTCAGTGGCTTTACATAAATACTGAGCCTGAAGCACACTTGGCTTCTCAGATCCAGCTCACCACAGTGCACACCGAAGCTCACTTCAGATGAGCTTCACTTTACAGGTAGCTCGCTTCAGTTATCCTCTTATAAATCCAAAGTGGAATAGCAACCACAAACAAATTTAGCCCAAGTTTAAAACACAGCTTGCTTTTTCTCTTTACCTTTATGATGTTCTAAGCCTTAGATCAATCTGAATTTAACAACGGTAATGAATAATTACACTGGAGTAGACATCTGGATACTTTTAAGGCAGCAGGAACTTGGCAAGAAATAAATTTCAAAAATCTACCATAAAAAACAGCTCAAAATATTGCTTATATATCTTGGACTTTTTTTTTTTTTTGCTAAATGTTTCGCACTTTGGGATAGACTGTCACAAAGCTTTGCCTGGCAGCTACAAAATGATGCCAAGATCTGGTCCAGTAATGATACCACATAAAAAAAGGAAACTAAGTTTCTTTGTGCTGAATGGCTGTGACTCTGAGGTACCAAGCTTCAGATAGAAGAATGAGGGGCCCTCTAGACACACACTGCGTTCTTCTTAACTCTTCTCTCAGTTATATTATCAATACTGATGCTCATAGGAGCTTCTTCAGAAAAAGGTGCTTTGAAGTGTTCTGCCATTTTAGTTTTCTATGGAATGTTGCTACCATGACAGTAGAAATAGTTTCAAGGCCTATTTTCTCTGAGGGAAAATATCCTTACATAACAACCACATTAAATTGTAGTCTTTACCAAAGGGGTAACCCCATCCAATAATAATATACATACACTTAAACTGCCCATGTCAGCCCCGGAGCATGTATCTTGTAATCATAGCTATTGGGGAGGTTCAGTCAGGAGGGTCAGGCATTGGAGACAAGAGAGTGAGGGCCTGCTCGGAACAGTGAACTATCTGGGGTGGGCCTCAGTATACGCAAGGGCTCAGGTTCAGTCTTTGGAAAGAAAGGAGAGGGGGAAGTGCAAAAAAAAAAACAGGAAAGGCAAAAATGGGAAAGAAAAAGAGACAAAGGAAGGCAAGAATGAGAGGCATAAAGAGCGAGAGAGGAAGAAACAGAGACACACGAGAGAGAGAGAGAGAGAGAGAGAGAGAGAGAGAGAGAGAGAGAGAGACCCCTTAGCATCTCCCAGAGGAATTACCTGGTAAGTATTTTAGGTTTCCACTCAATTTGCTTCATTTCATAACAGAACAATAACTTAAGGGGCCTTCAGCAGCTTAGAAAAAATTTTAAAAATTATAGATCCTGAGGTAGAGTTAATCTTCTAAGTAGCACAGGAGACGCCTGCTTACCTGGCTGGGCAATGCTGGAGACTGTGTATGTGAACCTAAGGCTGAGATAACTGACTGCTGAACCCAACATTCGTTAGTCAATCAGGTATAAGACACCCTGAGAAGGGAAATCAGGTGGCTGTACAGTTACACATCAAAAGCCAGTTTATGAAGACTACCTTTATCAGTTGAAGTCTTTGCAAAGTAACAAGTGCATAAAGATGAAATAAAAGGAAGTTTCTAAGAAATAACTTTTTGATTGCTGACAATTTCCTAAATACAATGCATAATCTTAGTCCTAATGGGTGTCATAGGGTAGCTAGAATGGAAATCCTAGAATAATGAAATATGTATTGATTATACAATTGTTCCACTATTTGCTACTAAATTCTTTTTTTAAGAATTTTTTTATTTTTTATTTTATTTTTTTTTGCTTGTTTCAGAACTTTTGCTTGTTTATTTATTTATTTTTATGGCCGGCTCAGCAGGACTGACGCAGCATGTGGTGCCAGGGATCGAACTATAGTCCCTGCAGCCGCCCAAGCTTTCCTAAGCAGGCGCTTTAGACCACTGAGCCATCCTGCTGGGCCCCTAAATTCTTAAAACAACAACAACAAAAAAAGCTGAGGAATTCATGAAAATCCCTGGACATGGTGCTTAACAGATTTTGAAATTTGACTGGATTTAAATCAGTGCTTTCTCCAACCTGACAATGTCTTAAAAATATCTGACTGGTTTTGAAAGATCAAATTACGACTGGTTTCTATTCTTACATATTTTGAGTTGTCTTTGGTAAAATCTTGCCATTTTTTTTGTTGTTGTTTTGCTGTTTTGTTTTGTTTTTGTTTTTTTACTAGAGCTCCCTAGGTGAACCTAAGGTGTAACTATGGTTGAAAATTACTGAATAAACAATGGATAAACAAGAACATATTTATTTCCAAAATGAGAAAAGGAATATATTATTTACAAAATTAGAAAAAAATACAATCAATAATAGAATGGCACATCATGGACTTTCAAGGAAGTTAAAATTGTGCGGGGACAGAATGGAAGGAAAGCAATAAGAACAGTTTTGTAAATAGAGATGAGAAGAAGGATTGAAGGGAAGAGAGAGAGAAGAAAAAACCCTAAAAAGCTATATTATGTATAGGTATAAATTCCCTAACATGAATGCAATCATCATGTAAAAGTCTACCGATACAATTAATTTTAATGCATAGGGTAAAAGGAATACAGAGGTTCTAGAAAAAGTATTCTGAAGTCAAGTGTTAGGAACTGAGGTATTTCATTCATTCACTCACTGATCCAGTGCTTGTTAAGGACCACCTGTGGAGGTGCCTTGTCATGTTTCTGGTTAAACAAAGGGGAGCAAAACACACAAGGTCTTCAGTTTTATGAGCATTAACATTAAAGGAAGGAAAGATGAGAATTTTTTGTATCATGTACTGCTTTAAATGGGAATGAAATGATACTCTTAGCATTCTTAAAACATCACTCTGTTATATAGAGAAGTTAAGAGGGGTCAATGCTGAAGGCCAGTAAATCAGTTAAGAAGTTACTGTGGGAGTCCAATCCTGATGTCAAGGGAACTCGGGTCAGAATGACAGGAGTGGAAGTAAACGAAGCATGTGATTTTGAGCAATATTCGAAAGTAAAATGGAAGAGGCACTGTGAACTGGACACAGCAAATAAAACAGAGAAGAGTCAAAGATGTGTTCAAGGCTTCTGGTCTGACAGCTTGATAGTCACATGCTTACCGTGCTGGGCCCACTCAGAGAGAATAAGGTTTGCAAGAATTGATCACAAATGTGTTAGTTTTAGATGTCTCAGTGTTATCTAAAGCACATGCTAAATGGTTGAATATACCCAAGAAGATCACAGGTACTGGTTGGCTCAGGGCTTTCCCCATCCAAGCAGGTTTTCTGTTGCCCTGACCTTCACTGTATTCCCCACTTCTGTTCTAAAAGTGTACCTGCTTGGATGATAAGTTAGAAGGTACCCTAGATATACATACCTGCAGCTAAAAGAACTTGTATGAAATTCATAAATTGTTTGCTCATGAATGAACACTGAAGCCTTGGTGGTCTATGATATCAAAGGGCTAGGACAGCAGATACTGTACAGCATAAAAATAGCAGGGCTGAGGGCTGGTTTTGGAGGAACTAGAGTATTTGAAGGACATCAGGAGAAGACAAGATGCCAGGTATGGCAGTGCATCCCAGTACTTGGGAGGCTGAGTCAGGAGCATCATGGCAAGTTCAAGGCCTACAATGGCTACATAGTGAGATCTTAGCTCAACAATTTAAAAAAAAAAGCTTAAAGAGAAAAAGAGACAAAATACTTACAAAATGTAGGAAGTTGCTGAGATTCAAGAGGACAGCAGGAAAGTTATGAGAATGATAACAGGGGCTCTTTTGATGCTTGTACTGCTATCAAATATAAATACAATTGAAAAGCAGGCCTTACCCACCCAAGCCTTAGTTCTGATCCATGTTTTATTTTATTTTTTCAGGACCAGGGTCCAAACTTACAACCTTACACTTGCTAGCCCTTACACTCCCCAGCCCTTGATACATGTTTTAAAAGGGGGCTTAACCTATATGACCTATATGACCTCTAAGGTATTTTCTACTCTATATATATATAGATGAATGCTAGGCAGATATACAAATAAAGTAGCAAAATAAAAAAAGAGTGGGACAGTGGGACATTAGCTTTACTAGTTTTGATAGTTAACAACAGTTTCACAGAGAATGTTTCAGCTGGAGAGGTTTGTTGTGTGCTTGCGTGCAGCAATCAGGCAAACACACCTATGTGACATATGCTATGCAAGGGAGTTATAATAGAAAGAGGGCTTAGAAGGGTCCTGGCAGAATCGTGAGGTGTATATAATCACTACTGCCCTATGAAGTCTCAGGTTCACCCTATGAAAGGGAACCACTGCAAAGGCCAGGATATTAGGAAGACAGCTCACCAGGGTCAGTGTAGGAACATGGATTAGAGAGATAAAAGACCAGGGCAGGAAGCCATTAGGACACTTCTGCAACAGAGATGAGGGATGGTGAGAACCAAAATGAGGAAACCGGAAGTGAGGATGAAAACCAAAGTGGGTTCCAGGATTTTGGCACAACGCAAATCTGCAGGACTTGTTGTTTAATTACACAGGGATGGTAGGGGCAGTCATGAAGAAGACTCCTGAGTTTCTAGGATTCATGACCAAAGACGATGGTGCAAACACACAGAAGGGCAGCATTGATCATCAACTCTGACAGAAAATTGACTATGAAGGTTTGAATGTTGGTGTCCCCTATAAAATTTGCATTGCAACCTAGATCTCAATATAACAGTAAGAAGAGGTAAGGTCTTTCAGCAGTAATTAAACTGCAAGGACATTGCCCCAATGGAGGGGACAAATACCTTATGAAAAGACTGAGGGCACTAGCTCAATCTTTTTTTTTTTTCTCTTGTTTCAGAACTTTTGTTTGTTTATTTATTTTTATGGCTGGCTCAGCCTGCCCTGATGGCAGGGCTGGCGCAGTATGTAGTGTGGGGGATCGAACCGTGGTCCCTGCAGCCGCCTAAAGCTTTCCTAAGCAGGCACTTTAGACCCCTGAGCCATACTGCCAGGCAACACTAGCTCAATCTTTGATGCCTTTTCATTTCTTCTGGATATAGTGTTCATTCTCTCCGGAAAATGTGGCATTCAGGATGCCAGCTTGAAAGCTGGTACCAGGCTCTCACTAGACAGTGACTTGTAGGCCTCTGGACCTTTGACTTGTCAGCCTCTAAGTAATGCAAAATAAATTTTTATTTTCCATCCAGCCTCAAGTGTCTTGTTATAGAGGTACAGATGAGAGTGAATGAAAATCCTATCTTGGAAACAATAGGAGCCTGCAGTGACTGTGAACTCAGCCTACCCAGAATATCACCATCATTTAAGCTTTGAGCTTCCGACATATTATTTTTGCATCCCTCTTTAGCAAAACTAAGCCAACGGTTGGACTTGAATGCTTCACAAATGATAACTTACTAAGTACATTACAGCTGAAGAACACAGCGGATCACCTTTCACTGAAGCCAACTAACATTTCACTGACAAATGTTTAAAGTTTTCTTTTCAGCAAAACGTTAAAAAAAATCCATAGAGTTACACTATCTGTTAGGGTATGTGTGTGCACCACACATTTAAAAAAACAAAAGAGATACATTCAAATACTGAGTAATTGTGTCAATGAAACTGAAACCATTTTTTACTACATTCGTTTGTTTCATAATCCTTTCTATTCAATAAGCCAATGTATTTTGAATATATTATCAATTTTAAGTATTAGATCTAATATGTATGTGTGTGTGTGTAAAAATGGTAACCATTCGTTTTTTAAAAATGAATCAGCTAGGCATGATGGTGTATACCTATAAACCTAGCACCCAGGAGGCTGAGGCATGAGGGTCAGCCTGGGCTACAAAGTGAATATAAGGCCAAACAGAACTGCATAGTGAAACCCTACCTCAAAAACATAACATAAAACAACACCCCCCTCCGCAAAAAAACACAGCAACAAACCAGAATACAGTTAAAATACCAGTAGCCTCAAGACAGATTTTTCCCATAAAATACCCATTACGTGACATCACTAGGGTATGCCTAAGTCAGTTTTATGGACACATTTTATACCCTTGGTATGTCAAAAACAATTTTATCTTTTGATCTACATATCTGAAAAATATCACAAGTCTTACCTTCTTTTCTAAGTGACTCATGACCATCCTCTGGAGGTCACGAATGTACTCTATTCCCGGGCTCTCAGGGCAAGACACCACACACAGGCACTTTTCTATCTATCTACATCAGGTAGGAGCCATGTGTATCCATTCCTGCTCACCTAGAGTTGGCCACTGCCACTGGGTCACTGGATGGACTCAGTGCTTTTAAGAACTGTGCATCAATTATAAGTCCTACTCAGGAGGACATTCCAAGTGAATGGCGGATGCTCTGGGACAACCTTGTAGTTATTCTTACCTATGATAGAAGGCAAATACTGCAAGCTATCTGACTGCGTGTCTAGGTCACCATCCCAGTGTGCACACACACACACACACACACACACACACACACACACACACACACACATACAAACACTCATCACACACTAATACACATAATGTCATTCTATACACCTTTCCACACTCTAATTCATTTCATCCTCCCACAAGGTGGTAATATCAGCATCTTGATTTTATGAAGGTTAAAGTTACCCCCATGCTTTGGTTGAGACTTGAATTTTAGTCCCCAAATTTGGCTCCAAACTCCATATAGCACCAGTGTTTACCTTAAGATGCCACTGACAACAAATGCAACTACTGTAGCTGTCACTTGCCATGGACATCACCACAATGTTTACCATGTTCTGGACACAGTGCTAGGCACCTGACAGCAGCAAAACCAGTGAGACATTCTTAGCAATCTCATTGTTCAGATAAAGATGAAGTCACACAGTAGGTAAACGAAATCCAAGGACTTCTCTAGCTCCAGAGTCCAACTCAGTAATCAAAGAAATGAAACGCAATGAGTCAATGAAATTTGATCTTTTTATTCAATCAATAGGAAGGTTATGATCTAATCCAAGATATCACATTTAACTTTGGATTTTTCTTTCTTAAGAGAATCTAGCATTTGGATTCAGGCAACATTCTAATGTTAGTGAAAAAATATTTTAGTTATGTCTTGCCATTGGAAGTTCCCTCAGAAGGACAGGTATGTGAAGGATGTTGAGAGCTCTGTACTTAGAGTACTTGGGGCAGAGAAGGCTTAGATAAGAAGGAAGGGATCGGAAGTGGCTGGAGAAAAGGGCAAAGGACAGGCCCTGAGCGCTACTGTCACTTAACCCTTCACTTCCTTGGCATGAACAATGCTTACAGAAGGCTTGCTGGCAGCCCGGGTTTCTGTTTTAAAGCAGGAAAAAGTGTACTGCAAACTGAAAACATTTTCTTCTCCAAAATGGGTAGAAGAGGATGACATTTAAGATAATCCACAATCTGGACCCAAACTCTCGCTCCAAACTCGTCACAGATTTCTCCACCGGGGATCCTCTGTTCCAGTCCTACTGCTCATCCACAGCCTCCCAAATACATAATGCAGATCTCAGCATCTCTGTCACAGGTTGCAAACTGGTGGCCCAACTGCCAAGCCCAGCCTGCAGACGTGTTTTGTTTTATCTGTGTGTTTTGTGTGTTGTGTTTTTTTTTTTCAATGAGCCAACATTTAAAAATCTAGAGATTTCACATAATTCATATTCTGGCATTTCTTTAAAAAAAATCTCACAATCTGGCAATACTAGGCTTCAACCTCGCATGACAGTAACTAGTCCTAGAGGTGTGACGTGGTGGCTCCTTCTGGATGAAGCATATGCCCTGCGGATCACGGTCCCCAGCACTCCCTGGGTCTCTCTGATGCTGAGCCTGTGTCAACTTCATTTACTACCAAGCTTGCTCCATTGTTTGTGTTAACAGTAAAAAAATAATTCCTCTGAAACCATGTTTCTTTCAAAACTGGACAGAAGAGAGACAATGTAAACTGCATATTTTTAAGAAAAATTAGAATTTATCTCTGTAGAAGGGAAAAAAATGTAATACCAAATAACCCAGCCTATTCGAGTCCTCATTGTTATCTGGTAGCATGGCTATTATCTGTGCATAAATTTAGGATAACTATGGTGGATTTCTCCTTCCTATATTTTTGAACCCCCATACCTGTTCTGATCAAACTCTCATCCTTTTCCAGAGGTTCTATACATTACAGCTATATTTTTGTTCTCTAAATGCTGACAATTTGTTGCTGGTGCTGTACATTTATCACCAACCATGGGGTTTGAGAAGTGGAGCAGTCCCTAGCACGAGCCACGTCCAGAGGCCACAAACCCTTTGTAGAGAGGAGCTATTCTCTAGTGAGGACACTTGACATTGATGTGGAGTGAGGGAAGATTTCACTCCTACATCAATTATTCACAGATTGACTCCTCAGGGCCAGGCATTGTGCTTGCAGCTGAGACTGTACTGAGACTAGGGCAGAAGGGTCTCTGGCTTTATAATGTTTTTGTGGGTAACTGTACAACAAACATTTTGCCCACAGGGAAAGAAGCAAATGGTCAGTGTCTGCTCTTCCCAGGTCACTGGCTTCCAATGCCCTACTTTGCCAGGCATCTAAGTCCTGGGTGGTATGGAGCTATGCGTTGGGCACTTGATGAGCCCCATGGCACCTTTCTTCTCTGTTAGTAGATGGTGCTTCAGACCTTTCCAATGCCCCACAGAGTTTCAAGGCACTGCTAATGTCTGTAGGCTGCATGAAGAATCCATGCTAGAGGCATGAGTGCTGGTAACCTCTCAGCAGCTCTTCCACATTGCAGAACCCCATGGGCCACTGGAGCACAATCTGACCAAGGGAGCAGTTCCCTTGGTTTTCTTAATGATCTTCATTTCTGCCAATGATCTCTTCAGATCATGCTCTATCCAGAAATGAAAACTCTGGGAGTCAGAAATCATGTTTTTATCACTCCTTGGCATTTTGGCTAAGACCAAGTGTAGAAACCATGTTTTATTTCTTCTAATCTTCCCCGGGACATGGTCAGTTGGACACAGGCACACTGATTACACATTCCCACAGGAATGATCTGGTGGAATCAGGAGAAAAAAAAGTGGCTGTGTAAATAAGGGGCACATTAAAAATAAAAATAGGCACTTAAATCAAAGCTTTACTAGATGTAGATAGCCTCAGTTTTTATTGGTTTGCTGACAGTGGTTCATTAATAATTTCTAATATATTAAATATAAAAGAGAAGAAAATCAAGTTTTCACTGGTAAATAGCACATTTTTTCCCCATGAAAAAGCCTGAAAAGCTTCCTTGAAACAATCATTTTCATATTTTGGTCTTACACTTTGAATGTCATTTTCCGCAATCAATATGCTTTCATAAAAAGTACGAGAAAAATAATGTGCTACTTATGGGTCTGTTTTCTCAAGAAGAAACCTGACTTATTCCATCCCTCACATTTTTGTTTCCACTAATTTTCGGCAGATAGAGACATTCTTTACAATATCAAATAAAGACAACAAAAATAACTGTGCTTACAGTCATCATCACTGACAACTAAAAATAGTTAAGTACTGAGCTCAGTAGTTGTGTATACATTTCTATCCTCAGGAAAGCTCTTGGGCGGGGGCTGTAGTCCAATGGGAGAACACTTGCCTAGCACACATGCACCTCTGGGTGTGATCACCAGAACGGCCAAAAAACAGAAAAGAAGAAAGGACAGGATCCCTGCCTGTTCTAAGGATATTGAGCCCTACTATACAAGAAAAGAAGTAGAAAATTTTGGTATCATAAAAGACTGATTATGGAGCCCAGCAAGATGGCTCAGTGGTCTAAAGCACCTGCTTAAGAAAGCTTAGGCAGCTGCAGGGACCGCGGTTTGATCCCCGGCACCACATGCTGCACCAGCCCTGCCCTCAGGGCAGGCTGAGTGGGCCATAAAAAAACAAACAAGCGAAAAGTTCTGAAACAAGAAAAAAAAATAAAGAAAAATTAAAAAATAAAATAAAATAAAAGACTGATTATAAAGTAGACTGTCCTTGACAATTTTAGCATTTCTTAGAGCTTATATATGGCAAGTTTACGGCTTTGCTATTCTTGTCCAAAAAGCATTTTCTTTCATTTCTACAAGGCAAAACTATCATATATGTGTTAGGTCTCCCTTTCCATTTCAATTCTTTTTCATTGTGATAAATCAAATTAATAAGTTTCTCTCCACCATATCATAGATAACTTTTATTTCAACCATGGTAGGTACTTGTGTACATAAACTGTGGTCATCATTTTAGAAAAACGCCTAGGTAAGTGTGGCAGCTACTTGATCCAGTGGTCTCTGATACCAGAAAATGCACTTGCTCTGGAAAAAATATTAAATGTTCTGTATTTATTTTTGCTTAGTATCAGTTAAGCTAAAATTACTGTTTTAGTATTCACGATTTTTGCTAGACAACCACTGACATAATGATTTTGTAGCTAATACATTAATCTATGAATCTAAACACAACATAGTTCTGCTGTACTTTAACCCCCTTTCATAAACATGTATAGGAAGTGAGTTGCATAAAACACATGTACTTGTAATTACATTTGCAAAAAAATTTTCAAACAGCTGTGGACACAGCAAAGATTAGAATCTGACGTGGCTTAGAATAATGAAGAGAGGGATTGTAAGGGCTCAGCCCCAGAGCTGATGAAAACTAGAAGGCAAACCCGCTCTCCAAAACCCTTAATCTGCATCACTCTAAACACTAAATTAACATACATACACTCAAAAATGAGGAAGAGCAAATGTGATGCATAATGTCTCATAATCAGACAATTATTTCAGATATGCATTAAACCTATATCTTATGAGCAATAACTGGAAGGGTCCTTGCTTACCAAAAATTGTCTTATGTTTTTTCTTATGAAAAGCCTTAAAACTTAACCAAAATTTTGGTGCATGCAAATAGTCTAGATATTATTTTTAACACCATAATGATACCAGTCATAAAAGTCTAGAACCCTTTATGAAGCTCTGAATAATCAATTCTCAAATTAAAGTGATTATAAAAGTAATAACTTAAAAGTTTTATTAGTATTTAAAATGCAACAGACAGGTGTGATGGTGCATGTATGTAATGCCAGCTACTTGGGAGGCCCAGGCAAGAGAATGGCAAGTTTTAGGGCAGCCTATGCAATTTAAGATTCTGTCTCAAAAATAAAGGGTTGAGGGTAGAGGTCAGTGGGACAGTGCTTGCCTAGCATGTGCAAGTCCCTGGGTTCAATCTCCAATACACATATATTTTTCTACATGTTCTACCCATTGATATTCTTTCAATTTGCTATTTGAGAATTGAAGACAGCTTTTCTCTTTAATTTATGTATTTGGCATAGGGTCTCGCTACGCAGCTCAGACTCATAGTGATCCTCCTGTTTTCAGCTTCCTCAGCACTGGGATAACAGGCATGAGCCACCGTGCCTGGACTCAGTATGCCCTTCAGGCAGGGCTGGTATGGCATGTGGAAAAGCGGCATGCCAAAAAACTTTTAGATTCATGTATGAACATATATGAATCATATATCGGAATCTATGACGCATGTGTATATACATAAATATATATGTATATAACTTAGAATGTTACCTTTTTGAAGTTAGCAATAATATGCTTCAATGAATAAGTATAGAAACACTGGAATTACTAAAACTATAACAATTTGCTGCCCTGACCCACTATGCTATTTTATAAAAACTTCATTACTTTTCTAAAACTTTTAAAAGTTAGTAGCCTTGGAAATAATACAATTGTTAAGCCTAATTTGTCATTTTTAATAAGTTTTGCTTTTATGTGTCATCATTTGTGTTTTGCAATTAAAATATGTCAAATGATAGTTGATATTGAATTATCTTCTACTGGACTACTGAAAAACTGATATAAAGATAATCTAACCCCTTAATTTGACACTTACGTATTTGACCTAAAAAGATCTCCCTAGAGCAAATTATATTTTTATCAAACTCCTATGCATTTCAAGAAGTTGTTCCTTCTAAATAGGAATATAGGTGCATAGTTGCATAACACAGTATATCCTTGTGTTTTCTTTTAACCCATGACCAAAACGTAACACCATGTGCTCATTATTTCACATACATACGCAGATAATTTTGTATACGTAGTTGGTTTATTTTATATACATACCTCCATATTTTTTTCTGACACAAATTGTGTTAACTGCTGCTAACAAGGGGTAAATCCTATGGGGACCTGCATGAGGTCACACGACCTGCAGACTTCACTGAAAACCTTGGTGAACCAAGGTGATTGTCAATGGATGGAGTCCCGCACAAAAATCAAAGCACTGATCACCTGGCATGGTTGAAAACAGATCCTCTAAAACTTTTCTGATTTAAAATCTTGTATCAAAGTATTAAACTCTGATTTGGAGTTGGGTATTTCAATCCCAAAAATACATAAATATTAGATTGGGAAAAGAATCAACTATTCGTTTAAAGGACACTCCATCATGGCCAGGTAACCTAATGCTACTTGGCAAAACTACTGTGTACTATATTCTGGGATCACTGATTTAGGGAAGAATGTATAATCTTCCATCAAAAGGTGACAGTTTACTGACAAAACTTCCTATTCTGAAAGAAGTAGTGTTTTAAAAGTAACAACAAAATTTTAAGACTGTTAACATTCTCCCACCAAAATTAGCCACTAATACCAATAACTCTTAATCTGAAAGAGCTAAAATCTCACCTGAAGGCACTGAGATATTTTTTCCATTTGGAAAAATATTCCATTTGGATAATAAAAAATATAGTCATAATTTATATCTATTCCTCAACCAAATGGTTAACTTCCACACATAAATTTAAGTGATAAAATATACTCTAGAATGTGTGATTTTAAAAAAGGATGAAAATAAAATAAGAAAAATCCCCCAAAGCTTATTTTAATAACATTTTCACAAGACTGAAAACGATTTATACTTTCCTTCCTTCAACATCTAAAATTTTCAAAATAAATTATATAGCCTTTTCAAATCTCATGTTAATTACACAATCTACAAACTTTACACTATTTAAATGAAATATGCGATAATTTCTTCTAAGTAATTCACATTTCCCTTTGCTTTTAGCTGAATATGAAAGCCACTAAACTTAGTATGTTAAATTTTCCAGCTGAAGTGCAATTCTCAGATAACGTAAGCAGTAAGCTGGTGGCATCTCACAAAACAAGCATCGATCCTCTTCTTTGGAAAGCTCACGGTCACAAAACCGTGAACATCTGCCTGGTAGAGTTGAACTATTTTATTTAAAGGTGGAGATTTTATATAAAACTTACACAAAAAGAGATTAGATTTTCATCATGGTTATGCTAAGGGTTGACCCAATTTGTTAACTTGACACTTAAATGAAATGCACAATGAAATGTTAGTTTTATTAAAATTATCATGAGCCAGTAAACCAAGAATTGATGCACTTGAAAATTAACATTTGCTTTATAAATGTGTTAATGTTATGTGACTTTAAGATAATAATATAAAAACATTATTCATCTTTTATATTTGTAATAAATAACTTTTGGCTATCTGTGTGGATTTTATGTACACAAAAATAACATTTTTATATTTCCCATGTCTAAATCACATGAAACATGATATTCATTAAATTAAGGCATTTTATGATGTTAAGGCATCAGATTTATGTGATCATTTTTAGTAGGATTCGTTATGAATATAGATTTGAGCTTGTGTTGTGATTAATAACATTTTTTAATTTCCAAATTATGGACTGTAGAACATACTGTGCATATGAGGAAAAATCTTAAGTTCTCTGAATAATAGAAATATGTAAAAGATAAAAACTGCAAGTATAAGTAATTTAAATTACAAAGGTTTATTTACACAAATCTTTTGTATTGTAATTGTAAATATGTAAAATTAGATCTTTTCTGCTTGCATCTACATTTTAATCTAAACTTTATTAGGCTTCAAATTTTACCAGAAAAACTTTAAAAGTAATTTAATTTTAAAAATTACATCTTCTGCATTAACTTACTTTTCTTTAGGTTACAGTACCATGTAAATATTATGTCATCCCTTATTATACAAAGTAACTGACTACAGAAAATTGTATCCTGATCAAAGCACAAAATAGAAAACATTGTAAAAGTATTTTTTCTTTATTATTGATTCAAAGTCCCTGTCACACATATAACTTTTAAAATGAGTAGCAACTTAAAACTCTTTACAATGCCAGGGCCTTTTCATTCAGAGGTTCTAAATTCTAGGACAAAAGCAACCACTGAGGAAGAACGCTGCTTTACTTGATTTTATTAACAACTAAAAAACATCAGAAGTTTTCTATTCATAGCTGACAAGAAAAAGTTCACAAGGAAGCAGGAAGTGGAGGATCTATTTCTGATTCATCCGATCCACCTTGCCCTTAAGTAACAATTTTAATTATTGTTAAATAAAAATTTATTTGATATTATAAATATGTTCACACTTACATCCATAATAAACATGGTGAAAATTAATAACAAATGGAAATATCAACCCATAAACGTGTTATAGATGTCCCTCTTGATTTAATTTTTTTAATTATAACATACTACTAGACGTGCTCCTTAACCTTTACTTTTGTCTGAATCTCATTTCATTGATAGTTTTCCAGGGGGATGAGTGATGAGCATATTCTCCTTTTTCTAAAAGTTACTATCATTCTCAAAAGATTTTCTAATATGTTTCTGAATGCATGGACCTGGAAGATGAGGACCAGGGTTTCAGTTATGCCTGTGCAAAGTTACTCTTCCGTTGTTACTGATCATTTCCCACAACTCAGCAGTAGCTTTATAGAAAGAATGCCTTGTGCTTGACAACTGAGACATAGCATGGCTATTTGTGCTGTACTCCAAATAAACAAAACTATACTCTAATTCCTTTCCGTTATTATAGTTGGACACTAAAATACTCTAATATTAATACTGCAATATTTATGCACACAACTATTGTTATTTGCATCATTTTAACCAATACTTATGATTCTCATTGTTACCCAAAATAGGTGAAGAATCTATCATTTAAAATAATTTCGTTTTTGCTTGTTGTTGCTCCCAAGTGAGAAAAGTTATGGATAGCTTTCTCATCAAGAACTACAGGACTGTCAGCTTTCTTTAACTAAGTCATTAGAAATTCTCAAAGAATATTTATAGCTGTCTTCACCTTTTTTGTACTTATTTTAAATAAAAATTCCTACAGCGCTTTCTTTCTATCTTATTGACAAATTCCAAATTATTTAATAAAAGTATTAGCATAAGTGTTACATTTAAAAGACCATCCGAAAGACTAAAAATAATAGATATACTTATTAACAGATTCACTCTGATAATTATAACAGTAAGTATATTCCAATAATAATAATAATAATAATAACATATGTATGTACAAACCCATTTAAATACTTTATGTATTTCTTGCAAATTAAATTTAAATAATTCAAACCTGCCTTTCCATTCTCTGAATCACATACCTTCCAAGGAGCAGTCCAAGTACATTAGCTCTCCTAAGACTTCATTCCATAGAGGAGGCAAGTGCAGGGCACAATAGAGATGCTGGAGTCAGTCTTGAATGAGAACCTCTTCTTAGGAAACGCCCCTGTTATCAAAAAGACACTTCCTTGTGCTGATTGGGGGCCGACAATGCTAATTACAAAATACTAGTTGAGCTGAATTTAAGATGAGAAATTGTATCCTAATAAAAAAAATAGCTTTCCTTTCTCTGGAGAAGAGGGAGATCACAAATTCACATGAGGTTTCACTATATTTATACATATATTCACAATATTCAGGGCTACTTCAGTGTCTGACTGAAGGCAGACAGTTGTTAACAACTTGTTTTATCTTTCTAACAGTAATGTGAGGATAAATTATCATGAGAATGTATATATTTAAAAGTAGCTGAAGTACACTAATCCAGAGTCTTACCATCAATGTAAGTGACCTTTGTAAGTTACCATCTAAATAGTCAGTTTCAAAAATTAGAGTTTGGGGGTTTTCTTTTTAATGTTGTTTAGAAAGAATTATAAGTTCATGCTTCTTAGTTCCATGTACTAAGTAGGAAACCACATCTACAGAACAGATATAAAGAATCATGTACAATATTTGGAATTTCTTGGATCAGTTTAAAAAGAATCAGTGTTCTAATTTTCATGCAAGAACCTACGATGCATATATTTAAAAGGGAAAAAAGAATTCTAAGGTTAATTTTCTTGTACTTACCCAATTAACTTAAATGACAAAGTTTGTCTTTTTGATTATTTTCATGTCAAACACACTGCTACACAGAGAAAACACTCAAAGAACTATTATTCTTTATAAGAATAGTCGTATTGTTTCTTTCCATCCCTTTGTCTCTCCCTCCGTCCCTTCTTTCCCTTCTTTCTTTATCTTTCCTTTATCTCATTTTGGTTTTCAAGCAGTCACTCAATAAATTCAACTGCAAAATAGCTGGTTACTATTAGATACAACCATATCACATCATTCTTTCTCTTCCCAAGTATTCTAATAGAAGCAAAACCATTCTACAATATTTTATAATACATTAACAACAAACAGTACTCAAAATAAATTTACAGATTACACAAATTATATAATTTACATATTTGAATATAAGTGTGAATATATACAGTATGATTTCCCAATACATTTAATTTTCAAAAGGCATTACCTGGTTTTTTAAAACAATATACACTAGAAGACTATAGATAGGGCAAAATAAAATAAAATAAATGTTTACAGACTTAAGTTAAAAGCACGTTTAACCTACAAAAAGGAATGGTATCATAGTAAGGTGATTTGTTGTGCTTAACGCCACATATTTCTAGACAGAGCTACCTATTACTGAAGGAAGTCTTAGAACTCAGTTAAGACTGCCACCTATCACAAACTTGTTTCACAAGTCAGCAATCATCCCCCACCCCAATTTTTAGATCATCTAAAATTTCCAGACGGTATCAACAGGGCGGTAAAATTGCTATCATCAGATCATCATTATATGATATGGCTACAATCATCTACTCATATGACTTATGACTATGTTCTATGATGTTGACATTAATTGCAAGACAATCTTTTAAAGTAGAAAGATATAGGCTTGAGTAGATCATTTGGTCAACAAATACTATGTAGCTATTCGAACTATTCAATAACCTATATCATTGAATAAAAACTCCCCTCCAGTGAATGAATCCTGTAGTTCATGTATGAGTATATGTCTACATTAGAGTATCTTTAGGTTTTGCATTTTAGTAGTTTATACTATAATGGTTATCTAAAATAACACTTTGAAAATGGCATTTCAAATGCTTTATTTTAGCATTTAAAACTGTTTTAAGTGAATGTTTTATGCTAAAACACCGATTCAATGCCAATAATCTATCATTACAGGAAAGAAAATTAAAATATAACCAGAAACAGTTTTTACCAACTCTTTTTTTTTATGGGAAACTAAAGAATAATGTCACTTTGAGAACTTCACATGCTTTTTAAAGCAGTTAAGTCTTCTCTTAGTAAAAATCTATAAACTACAGATATAGTTGATTACTTATGTATATCAATCTTATAGTCTATGCTTTTAATATTTTATTTTATTGTGACAACAGCCATGTATCACAATAAGCAGTGCAATATGAAACAAAGCCCAAGAAAACCTAAACGTGATTGGTTACAAGAAAATAAAAACTGATAAAACTGATGTTAAGTACAAATAAAAATAAATGCAAACATGACAGTAGAGTTGAAACATACAACACAGTTCTTTATGCTCAGCAAGAAATTATCTCCATATGTATACTCCTCATTCTCAGAATGACATCAGCATCTTATGAAATGAAATTATCACAGATACACAAGATGTGTATCTATTATTCCAAGAAATCTCTGAAAATTCAACTAGAATGTTGACACAAATAAAAAAATGTAAATAATCTAAATACATGATGATTACCATTTATAACTCAAAAGGCTACAAAATCCTTTGATGGGTGAAAAATAGACCTTAGGCATAATGGATTTTGCAGGAAAAGCTATTTTTTAAATTAAAAATGTAGTAATGCATTGTTTCCTCAAGCTTTATATAATTCTTAGAAAATGTTCAAATTAGGTGGCCAAAAGGACATTTTAATTATCAAAAGCAGTATTTTGAAATTCATACAAGCCATAACACTTGTTTGGAAACAAATGACTTTTCAAAATAGAGAAGTATTACTATCAATCACCAACAAGTTAATTCTGCATAACAAGGCAGGTTTGGATGCAAACTGATCCATTGTGGAATGCTATATCTAAAATTGATTACAACAGCACTCAAAATGAATGCAGCCCTCCAAACCACTTCTTTGCACAGAAACATTAATCTCAATTAGAAGGAGAACTTCATAATGGTAATGCTTGGTATCAAAAATATAAAATAAATCAGGTTTTATAAGACACAACAATTAATCAGTTTTCAGACTAAGATTTTTTCTTAAGTATAAAATTTCCATCAGGACTCTTAAAACAGCTGGTATCTCCAAGATTAAGTTTCAAATGTATTAGAAAAGAAACTTACATGAAATAATATTTAGACTTAGTTGTTAAAACTTTTTAAATAAGATGTATTGTTGTGCTGCTTTCCTATGCACTTTATTCTGAATGTAGGTGCTAAGTTCTTCAGACTGCCATTTCACTTTCTAAGACAAATCAGAATTCGGACTTCAATGGAAAATCTAAAGAAATGTATAATTGCCCACAGATCAGAGTTAAAGTTTGGTAGCCAACTATTCTATTCTTTGCTCATACTCTAACCATCAAGAAAGAAGGGATGTTCTGCAAGTCAAATGGGCATTTGATTATTAAATAAAACACTGAGTGGATAAATTGTGTAGCTGAATACGCTTAACAGGTTTCCCCAGGAAAAGCTCAATGAAAGGGCAGACACTTCATTAGCTGCTGCTGGATACAGTCACACACAACTAACACCTGGGTAACAGTCCACTGCCACCCAGAAATAAAAAGGTTTGAAGAATAAAGTTCAATGAAAAGGAGGTACATGTATCCATTTGCTAATTAGTATTAAGTGAATGAAGTGTACTTTACAACACATTTATACCACACTATGATCTTGCAGGGAACTTCTTTCCTAATATTATTGTAGGTAGGATAAACTTCAGCATTTGCAAACATACTTCCACAGACACTGCAAAAGCATACTTTTTTTATACATTGAGCCCAACAGTGATTCAGTGCTTCTGACAGGTCATTTTACTCACAATGATACCCACACACTTTTCCCTGGTTTCTTATTTGCTTGATTCTTTACAAAAAGAATAATTACTCTAAGCTCTCAGAAGCAAAGCTAAGAAAGATTAGCTTGAACTTACTAACTGGATCATTATTGTTTAGCTAGGCTTTTCCTTCTGAATAAATTTAAAACTTTTCACTCTATCTAGAGGCTTTCTTCTTTTTAAAGACAAGAATCCTTATCTTTCTTTGTCTTCATCCTAATAAAGCAGCTTCTCTTTTCTAATCAAAAGACTAATGCCATGCCTACAAGACCATAGTAAACCTTTATGATTCAACTAAATTGTTTCTTTCTAGAAAATAAACAGTCACACAATTTGGAAAAATAACTAGTCACAATTCTCTTATAAATATATCTGCTTTATTTCAAATAACAAAGCATTAAAGTCTGAATTCTCTGAGTTGCTAACTTTAATGCAATTGGCATAGTTTTCTAAATACATATACATTGGCATAGTCCTTGTAAAACTACATTTTTCATAAGTATTATATAGCACCAGAAAATATTTATTTGTCATGTCTGTAGGAACTATCTTTTCTAAGAATATTCCTTTTTCAGTTATGTAAAATAATTTACCACTAGAAAAAAGTACCTTTGAGTAAGAGAATTATTAAAATTCATGTAAGAAAAAAGACATGAATATTAAGGAAATTGCAATAGGAAGAGAGAGTCACAAAATTCTGAAATACACAAAAGAATAACTAAACCCATTATAAACCCCATCTTTGAAGAATTTAGGAATAATTTGTGAATGCCATGACATTTAAAAGTGGGATTAGCAATTCTTATTACAGAACTAACCTCTCCCTCTTAGATCAAGTATTAAATATTTGCTCTGCATTTAGAATCAGAAATCAAAACTTTCAAGGCTTATTACAAGAATTTCACATACGAAGAAACACAAGCTAGAAGTTTTAGACATTAAAAAGAGTATAAAGGAACACACAAACCAAGCATATCAGTGCATTCATAAAATCTTGCATTTTAACAAATCTTAAATCTATAATGAATTATAATCATGCAACCACCTCAATTCTAAATCTGTTCCCAATACACTAGAAAGACTACAAATACTTCTCCCAGATCAACAGAGATGTGCATCATATTTTAAACACTAAGAGAAACAAATCAGTCTGTTCAGCATTGATATCCATTTGGGGGTTACTCTTCCAAGCTTTCCAAAGATGCCAGTCTTGCCTTTTTTCCCCACTTGACAACAGAAGGGAAAGGTAACGTCTGAGCATATTTCTATTTCTAGTGAAAAGACCACCCAGTGGATTCTGCCAGAGCCTACAAATGTTTGACAAATACACTGTCAAAAGATAAGAAATAGAGTACTAGGAAGAGCCAGTCCTGCTTTTGGGCTTCCCAGCTGCCTGGTGCCCAGTAAAAACTGCTAAGACCTTTCTGGACCATTTCCATTGCACTCACTCAAAAGTACCTGGAAACTTTTCTCTAGCTTGGAATTACAATGACTTTAGAAAGCAAATGTGTTTGCTCCACGCACAGTAGAATCATTCCCCACCCCTTTCTCTATGATAAAAACCAACACTTTCCCATTGCAACTGTCTTTGAAAGTGAGGCAGTAAGAAAGGAATCTGAATTGCAGAACAAGATGTTCAGCAAAGGTCTGACACAACCGCCTCAACCTTTAAGTAATCTGAAGCCCTTTCTCACCGGTTGTAAAATGTAATAGGGACTTGGGGTGCGTTGAAGATTCATAGCTCTGCGATTTCCTTTAATTGCCCACTTCAGGGTATTTTTTGTTTGTTTCCAGTCTCGCTCAGAGTTTTCCAGATCAAGTTTCAGTTGTGAACCACCACTCCTCACAGCACCCCTAGCTCCTACTTCTGCACTCTTCTTTCCAACGTGGCTGCCGGGGAGTTGGGAAAGCCTTTTCTCCACTTCCCCCCAGAAAGTGGTGACATCCCAGGGCTTCCTCCTCGCTGGAAGCCGCACGGGATCCTGCCAGGCACCTTCAACGAGCACGCGGCACTTCCGTCACCAAACTGAGCATCACCCAGGAGCGGGCTGGACCGGCGGACTCCCCGCCCCCACTGAGCGCTCCACCTCGGGGCTACCTCACTGGAGGAGTCGCAAGCCTGGAGCTCCCCGGAGCTGGGGCCGGGTGCCCAGCTCCCAGGTGCGAGACTCGGGTGAAGTTGCCACCTAAGCACGCAGCCAGAGGTGTCACACTCGAGGGAGGGGCGGGACCAGGAGGCCGGCACAGCGCGGCCCGGTGGAGTGGATGCTCCTCCGCCCACGGCGCTGGCCAACTTGCTGCCTCCTCCAGGCAGCTTGGGAATCGCGCGTCCAGCTCGCGCCCGGCCGCCCGCTCCGGCGCCGCGACCAGGGCACTAGGACCCCAGAAAGGAAGCAGGGCGCGCCGGCGGCGGCGCCGCACTTACCGCGCTCGGCTCGCCCGCCACGCCGCTCGCCACCGGCCGCAGCCGCCGCGTCCCCTGAGCAGCGCGCACGCACCGCGCTCGGCCAAATTCAAAGGAGCCGGGCGCGGGGGAGGAGGCCCGGGCGAGGGGGACGGGAGTGGGAGAGGGGGCGGGGAGGGGAGAACAGCAAGTGTTACAACTTCCTTCCCTGCCCACCGCCGGCCCTGGCGGGCGAGGGACGCGGCGAGGGGAGGGCAGCGCGCGCCGAGCGCCAATGAGTTCACTTTCTTTTTCTCCCCCGCGCTCCCCCTCTCCCTTCCCGCCGGCCCCCTCCAGCCTCCTCCGCGGCTGGCGACGCAGGCCGGGACTTTTCGGGGCTCAGGCCGCGAGCGGGAGGATGGAGAAGGCGTGGGAGGAGGAGGAAGACGAGGAAGAGGAAGAAAGGTGAGGAGAGGCGCGGGCGGGCGCTGTGCCAGGGCGCAGCATCCAGGACCGCGATTGTGTGAGGGGCAACGCTGTGAGAGCAGAGGGTGACCGAGCCCCGGCGCGTACACGTGTCCATGTGTGTATGCGTGTGTGTACGTGTGTGCGTGTGTGTGGGGAGAGAGAGAGAGAGAGAGAGAGAGAGAGAGAGAGAGAGAGAGAGAGAGAGAGAGAGAGAGAGAGAGAGAGAGAAGAGGAAGGAGCCTACCATGCGCTTCCCTGGTGCCGATCGCGGGAGAGCCCAATCACGGGCGAGCTGGACCCGGCTGCGATCATTTATAATCCTAGACTCCTCCGCTCCGCCACTTGTCAAGATGACAGGTACTTTATTTCTTCTTTTTTTTCCTTTTCTTCAAAAAATTAGATTCCCTGTTTCCTGTCTTTTTCTGTCAAATGGGATTCGCCGGACTGAACCACGTTCGCCGCCCCTCTCTCCCTCCGCCCCCCTCCTGGCCGTGTCGGGTCCGGGAAAGCACCGAGGCTCCCATGCTGTGACCAATCAGTGCGTCTACTGCTCTTGCCGTGATTTAGGGGTCATCCATGAATAACACTTCAGGGTGATGAATGCCTCTTGCAGGCTTTAGGCTCTGATGAGGGGTCTGCCCGCCGCTGATTGCAAACACTAATGAACTTACAGCGCCATTTGAAATTCACACGCACCAACAAAGTACGGGGGTACGTGCGCGGGATCTGTCCTTTTCTTCTCCGGGTGACCGGGAAGAGGACCTAGGGGAGGGGACGGGTAATTGCTTTGGACTTAAGTGGAAACACTTCTCTCGGTAATCAAACCTCTAACCTTCTTAGAAAACTACTTTTCTTGATCTTCCACAGGGTGGGCATTTCGGGTCAGCTGAGTCACCCGAGGAGGTGGGAGAGCGAGACACTGCCGGGAAGATGGATTCGGAGGCCGAAGGGTGTAATTAAGGATTGCCAGCCCCGGCGGGCGGCCCGTCCTTCAACAAGCCTCTGAAAATGACCTGCCCCTTCCCTTTCGGAACATCTTCTCTTCCGAACCTGAAAAGCGCAAATGACCTTCGGACCGGAGACGGCTGCACTATACATTCCGACTCTGCGAGCCGCAGCTCTCCGCTATGGAACAAGTGTCCCGACCTCCACGAGCGTGACCTGGCCGGGGCGCGCTCTGGGCTCCTCTAAAACCTCCGCCCACGCCCCCCATCCGTATTCCTATGCATTCACACATTCTCAGACTCCTTCTCTCTCCCCTTCCTCCTTTCTCCTCTCCTCTTCCTTCTTTTCCTTCTCCAGGCAGATTAGTAGGAAGGGGAAAAAAGTTTACTGCTTTTCGCGACACACTGCGACTTGCTACTCGCTTAAATTCCCACCGAAACTCTAGCTGGGTAATCCCCAGTTCCACTCTTCAGTTCCCTAGGATGTAAAAAGCCAGCCCGCAGGGCTTCCTAAGTCTGCTTCGAGTTTTCCCAGTTCCAGTTTTGGAACCTGACACTCTTGGCTTTCCCGTCTCTCAGGCTGGCCCGCCCCCGCCAGTTTGTGGCGCCTTTTGCAGTGCAGTGCCGGCTAGGAGCGCGCCTGCGTTGGAGGGGTGCACGAGGTTCCCCGCGGGGCGCCCCGGCGTTTCCTGCTGTCCCCAGGGACCTGTAACTAGGTGGCCAGTGTTTCTCGGACAGCCCCAACTGCTGCCAACCTGTCGCTACAGCTTGGCGGAGGGACTAGTGCACGCTGAGACAGGTCACTGCATCCTTTCTGGCAGCTCCAGAGCTGGGGTCACCGATCTGTACCTAACTTGGTCGGAAGGAAAAGAGATTTGTGTTTTTATTTGCATCTGTATGCAAAGCATTATTGAATTTAGCTCTCCTAAGAGCAAAGTGCAAAACCTCCTGGGAAAGCCTGAATCTTTCTGATTCAGTTTCTCCAAAGTTTGGGGTGGATTTCATTTGTGAATTGAATTAGAGTCCTGACCCGCTTGCAGTCTGAGTTCCCGAAGTTGCTAAGTGAAGGAGCCCGCGACAATGTGTCAGCGAGTCTGCAGTAAGCGAACCCCACGTGGCTCCTGGGGCTCCAGGGACCACAGGCACCTCTTTATGGGAACAATCAAGAGTTGCCTACAGTGATTTGTATTATTTCCTACCACAGTCAATTTAATACTTAGAAAAAGAAAAGAAAAGAGGGTATGGGGCGGGAGTGGGACCAGTTTATCCCTCATTCTCGCCATTCTCCTCTTGAGAAGCTGGTCAACTATGAAGACATGCCCCAGACACTAAATGATGATCACGAAAACTGCTCAAAATTTGCACACCTGGGATAATCCACAGAAAACTGAAAGCGTTTCATAAATCAGTGTTGTGATGCAGATCCCACAAAAACATTTTAAGTGTTTAAAAACTTTTACAGGTGTCCAAGTGACACTCCCCTTTGCTCTTTTGTACTTTGCCATCTAGGAATACACAATAAAGTGAAAAGATGATGCTCAGTTCCTAAGAAGTCAGACAGAGCTGTATTAGGGAAATGGGGAGAGGGAAGGGGTTAACTTAGGGGGTTAATCTTTCTTTCTTTTTTTTTTGCTAGAACCCTCATTATAGCTAACACTAGTAAGAAATGAAGGAAACATTGGAGCTCATAAAACTTAGAACAGGTAATAAATCTTGGAACCTGTCTCTCATCTACTTCCCTGTTACAAGATTTTCAAAGTTTTTAAGTTTGTGGTGCTGAACATTCACTTAAAGTGGATACTACACACACATACGCGCACACACATTCCACAGGAAAAGAAAATAGAACTCCTAGAGTTTATTAGTGTTGTCCTGTGCATTCTGCACTGAAAGTGGCGATGGACAAAGGGCACAGCTATCCCAGACAACATCCTTCTGTGTCCCCAAGGCTTAGCCCATAGGAATTCAGGCAGAGTATGTCAATGTGTTAAATCTGGGGAAGGTAGAGTAAGAGAAAGATCCATCATTTGAGACCAATAGGAAAAGCTCATAGGCATTGCCAGAGCTCAGTGGTTGCTGCCGCCTCCAAATGCATCCCTGGAAAGCTAAAAGGCAGCTTGCTGCGAGGCCATGAGCCACTCTGCCTGGCTGCACTGTTGTTATGGGAGGGCGAGGATGGCGGGTAGCTCCCACGGTTCCTGTCACAGCCATAAGAGCTACAGAGTAGAAGTGCAAGACATCGCTATCTGTTTTGCAGACTTCTGGCTGCTGCCCTAGCAAAGTCTTCCAGCTGGTAACTTTGCGGCGTTAATGCAGCCGGTTGTGTGCGGGGATAGTGGGGCCACCGAGCTAGCAGCAATGCTGTCCCTTGGGCCCCTCTTGTCACACAGACATGCAGCTTTTTGCAAAGAGAATGTGGCAGAGTTTCCAGCACAGCCTGCATCCATACCCCTAGAAATGTATGCCTGCGGCCTTAGCAAGCCTTAAGGGGAGGTAAAAGGCTAAACCTCCTGATGTGCTTTGGGGTTAGGAAGGATGTGCCTGTGCCTCAAGCCCCACTGCTGGTGCAGGGCCAGACAACAACCAGGAGTCCTCCCCCACTTGAAGGTGACTCGTGCCTATTTTAGTGATCATCACGTGAGCCTCCTTGGGAGCTTGTTTTGAAGTGCTCTTCCTTCTCTCCTCTGGTCCTAAAGCTCCAGCGTGCAGCTGGAGAGGCTGGGTGGCAGCTGTTCCACCCTCCTTCCTTCGGAGAAGCCAAATCCTCCTTTGCTGTGTGCGGCCTTCAGGCATGCAGAAGGGGAGCCTGGGGTCTGGCAGGTACCAGCCTCTCCAGGGAGACCAGGGTATACCACTGGACTTCTCAGGTACTCTTTGGACTTAGTACACCTGTTCTAGCACACTGAAGCACAAGTGGGCTGACTTCTGGGGTCACTACTCCAGGGACTTCAGACACCCATGAGCAACTAGAAGAAACAATCAAAAGAGCGAGAGCTCAGGCCCCTAGACCTGTCAGCTCAATCTTGAGAACATTCGAGAAAGCCAAAATAGTTCAAATAGGTCCACAAGGAGGTTATGTCTCAACTGAGAGTAACAAATACTTCATGGGCCACTTGAAACAGGCTAAAAGCTAGGAGTTGCTGAGCAAACCCTAAATTCTAGGCTGTCAAAAGTGTTCCTGTCAAACAAGTCATTTTCCTTATAGCAAACAATTAATCTGGTACAATTTTCTGCACTAAAACTTTAAATTTCACACTCTCTAAAGTAGCCATAAAGTTATTCTCAGGTTGTTTTTCACTCAAGAATAACCTGTTTTCTCTTGGCAGTTAAGTTGAGGGAAACCGTACAACAAAAATTAGATTTTGAACATTGACAAAGTCATAAAATTAAATGACTGTTTGTGGTGGAGAATATGCTTTCATTATCTTAATTAAAGCGAGATGGTCGGTCCTCTCCCAGCACACATCCATTCTGGAGTCATGGAGTGGACTGGTGATCAGACAAATCAACCTTTAAATGGGGCCAGGTTTTTCCAGTACATTAGTTTGTGTTCCAGTGCATAAACCAAGCTTTCATGTGGCTCTGACCTTTGGTGCAAATGAAGTTGTGGAGCGCAACCCAACTGCTGATGTGGTTTTGCTAGGGCGTCCTAAAACACTCCAAGTTCTGTGAAGGATTTTGAACACAGAGACATTTTTAACATGTGGCACTTTCAAATTTGACCAAACTCCGTGGACATATTTAAAGTTTGCCACATGATTCCATCCTGGGACTAACGGCTATCAGAAAGTTCTTACAAAATTCATCAGCTTTTATAAATGACTAGGTAGTAAGTAATATCTATATAGTATATTTGAGTTAGATACCAGTTGTTGACAATATAAAACATCATTTAGATATTTCAAAGTACAGCCTATAATCCTAACCTTAACCTTATAATAAATTAACTTGTAAATATGGTTTAAATATAGATATATACAGATAGTCAATACCAGATAAATTGATTATCTTCTTATTTCCCAAATATGTCCAACTATTACTTTCCTGCTGCTCACCTCTTGCTCTGTAATATCCTGGGACCACTGAAGTATCTTAAGTTTTAAAGCATCTGTTAGTAATCTTTTCCCCTTAGGTATGACACTGTATTCACTGCATGTAATGAAAGAAAATTCTGCATTTTGTAAGTCCCTTTCTGACAGTTGAGAGCTCCTGCAGTATAGGGACTTCATCTTATTTTCCTCTGAAACCAAAGGACCTAGGACAAGGGCTGGTCTATTAACTATGCTCAGAAATGTTTGTTCAATGAATGAATGAATACATGAAGAAAACATTTTATTGTAGTTAGTCATTCTGACTTCCTTTAAAAATAGGACATGTCATAAACAAAATTTACCTCAAAAATATGTTGATCAAATATACTTTTCTATATCTCTGGCCATCGTTTTTAAAATGAGATAGTTTTTAAATTCTGGTCATTATAGTAATCTACCTTTGAAGTTGGTTGATTTCTCTCAGAAACAAAGACCTTCAGAACAGGAAAATGCAAAGAGATCAAATTTTTGTTTTTCTTTTTAGTAAGATGATAATTTACCAAAAACTACAAAGGCATATATATATATATATATATCAACAAATGTGCATATTCTAAGTATTTATATTAAATATAGCTCTATTATAAAATCCTTATTGTCTTTCAAATTTTCCCTGTGTTTTTAATGGTAAGACATATAGAACTTAAGATGACTGCCTTTCATTACTTTAAGACAAGGCTTCAGCTGGTATTGGGGAAACAATCTCTGTTCCTGGCTGCTCAAGAGGACTGTTTCTAATTGATCTGGCATGGAATTTAGTTGGAGATGTGTATGTTCCAACCGAAGCACAGAGAATGTATGCTTTGTAAAGTGATAACCATATGGGCCTTATTTGAAACATTTGAGGATTTTTTGACATTAACCTGGGTTAAATTGAGCTATAAATTCAACTCAAATATATGTGTCCTGACGAATTCATCATCACTTTGGATAGGTCCAATCCGTGCTCCCCTCAGATTAATAAAGCCAATGACTGCTTATCACCAATGCAAAGGTTCGCTGTGATAAAGTGCCATAATGTTGTACTTTTCACTGTTTAAATGCAAATTGCCCATATTAAGCAGACATTTGCTACTGTTATCACTTTCAGTAGAATGGAAATTTTAAAAATGATCTCTAGGTAAAGAAAAGGATATGGAGTCAAGTCATTTCCTCTTACACTGTTTTCAAGTGCACTTCACCATCATCATGAAGATTTAATTAAGCAAGCTCAGCTAGGCTGGAAAGCAAAGCGGCGGCATATTACTCCTTAACGAAACGTTCAGGACTTATACAAAAATAATGTATTTACTATTAGGGATAAAAATACAACACAATTCTATAACTCCTCTCCCCTATTTCTGAACATTAAATTTAGGGCTTCCACTTTGTTACAGATAATAGTACTAAGTTATGGGTGTTGATGGTCCTTTCCTTGCAGCTTTAAATTGCCTTGAAAAAGATACAGTTTCTTTAATTAAAAAAGCTGCATAGAACTAATCCCTCTAGCTGTAAAAAGAAAAGTTTTAAGCAATCTCTTTCTGCTCTGAGAGAGAAAAGCAGACAATACCATAACAGATCAGAAACATAAGCTATAGTGTGCAGCCAGGAGCCCAGCAGGGAACTGAATACTGCTCCGACTGTGTCATTTTTTAATCCCCCATCCCAGTTTTCCCCGTCTGACCTCATGCTGAGATGAAGTTATCACAGAAGACAGCTTTACTCTCACCAATGAATCCAACCCTGGATCTGTATTATCCTCAGCAGATCAAAACACCGCTTTCATCAAATAGCATTATCTGCATAAAAGGCATGCAATTGCCCGATAATTTCACCCAAACTATGCTATTCATTTAAAGGACAAGAAGAGAAATGTAATTCATTCCTTTTGGGGGGGTGTCAGAGAAAAGTGAGAGTTGGGGAGAGACAGAGGCTGGAAAAGCTAACTTAGCCTCCTTCACTCATGGGAACTTTTCTGATTTAAACACAAAATCCCAAGAAGGGGTCCATTTAAGAGCTCTCCTACTCCTGAGCTTTTAAGATTAATTGTTGGAGCAATTTGGTGCAGTGTGAGTGACAAAAGTGAGAGTTGTGTAGAAAACTGGCAATAAGAAATTACAAAGCTTGCTGATGTCATTATCCATGCTTCCATGAACCCCGATAAAAACATCATATCCAGTAAAATTGGAGAAGCATAAGAATTAGCTGAACAATTGGATGAAGTTTAACACGCCATAGTATGGGGGCGGATACCCACTGGAAGATCTTTCTGTGCTTAAAAGAAGTCTGAATTTTTACAGTGAAAAGACAAAGACCTATTCCACAATTTTGACTTGTTACTTTGAAGATTATTCAAGAAATCTTAGTAGCAAAGATTAGCTTTAAAAAAATAATACATTTAAAAAGCCCTTTAGCTTCCTGCAAATCTTCCTTTCCATCTTATGTTTAAACAGTTCTCATTTGCATTGCAGATTGTGTAAGCTATTATAATGGACTCCTCTTCAATAGATTCTGACTCTTTATTGAATGACATCAGTTGTTTTGCTCAAGGTATCATGGTAAGTTACAGCAATCAGACAAAACCATTTCTGTCAAGTAAAAGGAATTACTCAGAAGCACTAAAACTCCTGCATGGGTGTGGGTGACTTATTACGCATATGTTAATATCCTTATAATACACATTAATCACCATAATTTTAACAATTTACCTTGAAAATGTAAATTTCCTCTTCAGCACTTTTATAATTTATTATGTAAATTAACTGGGCAAGAAATCCAGCTTAATCCAAATCTTGCCATCACCCAGACATCTGCCCGCAAAAATGTGTAGGACAATCAGAATTGCTTGAAAAAAAAAATATTAATATGCTTCGCATTAGTGGTTAGAGATATTCAAGGAAAACCATGGTAAAAATAGGTAAAGGAACAAAATCTTTTTCCTTGAAAGAAAGATACTGGTTCTACCAGAAATTAATCACAACATGATTATTAGTCATCACTGATATTTTAATTACATATATGTATGCTCTAAGGCATTGAAACAGAATAAATAGAATTTTTCCCCAGTCTTACTTTCCTGAAAAACTACTACTTTTTACTGAAATGCTCCAAGGCTAAAATTCTGTGTAAATATATGGTCTGTTCAGTGGTCAAGTTCATACTCATGTCTCCAAAGTATAGCTTCCTGACAAAGAAATTATCTTAAATTTAATATGATTAAGCATTAAACTGTGGTATTTCCTTGAATTTAATGCCAACACTATTTTCATGTCAAATTTGATTATAGGAACCTACTTTCAGAGTGAGCTGTTTAAAATCCCAAATCATTAACAGATCACTTAGGGTTCAGTCTCACAAAATGTCTTGTCTAAAATACCAAGTAAAGGTCCATAAGCAGCAACGAGTTTTATATTTGGCCTACATGTGGATAGATGTAGCTGGTTTTTCAAGCCACAGTTTTATCTGAAGATGCCTGCAATATGTTTGTGTCATCCAACTCCTGATAGTCTCACCAACACACTTACTATGTAATTTAGGCTTGAACGAAGTATTGTCTCAAAGTATATCATGGACCAATGCACCCATCTGAAATGGATAAACAGCTTAATCAAGAATTAGAAATTTTATTTTATTTTGTTTTATATTCAGGTAAAAGCACAAATGCAGTCCCACACTACCACAAATTATGCAGTTGAGTTTCCTACATTTGGGGAAATCTCAGGGGTCAGCACATCTGGAGTGAAATGGATGAGCCTCCCTGTAGGAAAACCTAGGTGATCATACAGTATCTCCCCTGCCAGGTAAGCATGAAGAATTAGAAATTTTGGCATTCCCTTCTTTATTTACTTTCATGCCAAACCTAAGTTTGACTCATAACTGATTTCTGTAAGAGAATGGATCATCTGTATATTCTCCTTTCAGTCACCAGAGTTGTGTCTTGAAGTTGTGTCTTGAATTACCATCTCCACAGGTCACGGAATTTTTTGTATAAAGAAGACACCAAGCCAGGCGTGGTGGCTCACGCCTGTAATCCCAACACTGGGGAGGCTGAGGCAGGAGGATTGGTGCGAGTTCGAGACCAGCCTGGGCTACAAAAGTGAGCTCAAGGCCAGCCTCAACTGCATAGTGAGACCCTGTCTCAAAAAGACAAAAAAAAGAAGACACCAAAATACCACTCCTCTCAGACTAAAAGCTTTGCAAATAGGGCAGAGAAAGGTATGTACAGCAAAATTATAGATAATGCTATTCTCTTACCTAAAACTTTGGCTTATTTCCAGTGTGATAAGACAGTTCTGTAGCATGATAAATTCTGCATAGGTAAAAATTGTAGACAAAGGTCACAAATTGGCGAGAGACTCAGGAATAAGGCAATGTCAGCTGGTCTTATTTTTATTTTCTCTGGCGAAGACATAGCTTTGGATTTTGTTTGGTTTACGGGAAAATGTAAGAAACAAGGCATTTCTAGAAGAAATTAAAGAAAGAAGGACAACTGTCCCGAGCAAAAGAAGCACCCAAATATCTTCCTGTGTTTGCCTAACACTTTTTCCTAGCCCTAGCTTCCAAATCCAGCGCTTTAAATCCATGAGATCTATGAAAGACCAGAATTCACCTTCCCCTCTTTTATCCTTGGATAAGATATCTAGGAGGGAAAAGAAAAAGTAGGCCATCAGAAGATTATGTGCTAAGAGGATGTAAAGTGGGAGGAAACTGGCAGAGAGCCTCTGAGTTAGGGGAAAGAGAAGGGACAAGGGTGAAGTGAAGACAGACTAAGGGGAGGTTGAGAGGAAGAGGGCGTGATGACAGGTTCCTAGGTTAGAGCCCTGATGTTTGTACATTTATCTTTTGTCTCTCAGTTTACACTGATCACAGAGTACTGGAAGAGTGGACAGTGTTACTAACAATCTAGCTTTACAGCAAGCTGTTTTATAGGTAATACTTATTTTTGAACTTATTGGCAAACAACCTAGATACATTTTAAAAAAGATTTTAAGAATATAGAGTTTTTGTTCAAATTTGAAGATTATCTCAAAAGAAAATAAGCTGCTAAAAACCAGTAAAATTTTTAAAATAGTAACTTTTAGACCATCACTCTTAGAATCACAGAGAGGGGGCACTTTAAGTAAATATACATTCCTGGGCCCCACCTCAGCTATAGGGAATCAGAATCTCTAGGAACAGAACCAATATTTCAGTATTGTAAATAAGTCTTCCAGAACATTCATATGCAAAGGAGATTTTGAGAAGTATTGCCTTGGGCTAAATATTTTACATAAAGTAAATAGATATTTCAGATTTAGCACTTCCATGTTAAAGGAAAATTGTTGCAAATTAATCTAGTTGAGTTATTTTAAATCTCACTTAAGGAGGGAACCAAGTCTTAAAAATAAAGAGGATGAGAATATCCACCTGAAGAAATTCCAGCGGGAAACATGATGCTTCACAATCAGATCTCGAGGCATTCTTATAAGAGTAGCACATTCAACAAGTTATAAATTGAGCTAGAGTTTTCTGTATATTTAATAAATGGGCCACTGTCTACACATTTGTACTGACCATATTGTTATTGTATGTGCTTGTAAAATTGTATGTATTTTGAAATGAACCTTTGAATATACTCACTTTGTTTATTGTTAGCTGAAAATTTATTTTGTGAAATAGAATAGGAATTGCCCTACCATGTCTGACTTTTACTAGGAATCCAGAATAAATCTATTAAAAATAAAGAGCTTTATCTTGAAACTAGATATTTTTAGATCATCATCCAACAGTGTTTATAGGATGCTTCTTCCAAATAAGTATTGTTCATGTGGTAAGTATGCATTTTAAATGTGAAATATCATCACCACCTTGGCATTGTCACTTTCTTTTGCAGTTGTTTGTGTCTGCACAGTGCACTACTGTGGATTGAATCAACGGCCTTGTACACTGTGCACATGTCCTACCATTGGCTCAGTCTCAGCCTTAGGATATACTACACAATTATATTTAAGGATATGATTCTCTTTCTCCACTACATTGTAGGCTTAAATCCTTCTTTACAAACCATGAGGACATCCTTCAGGTAAGTCTTTGTTGTTTTGACTACTGTAATTACTACTGCTACTGTAATTGCTGCTTATCATACTCCTCCTCCTCCTGACTGATCTGGACTGAGTTCTTACAGGCAGTATGCCCTGCACATAATATGCATTCTGTCACATTAATCTTCACAACTTCAAAATGCTATTAGTTGCCACATCATAAAATCCAGAACATAGAAATGTGAGTAGTTTAGCCAATGTGAGTGGAAGAGCTAAATTAATGACTTTGTTTCCAGTGCTCAAACTCTTAGTACTTTTTCCAAGAGGCTTAGAAGCTGTTCTGATTATGTTAGTTTTCTGGTCTATAAGTTCATACATGGAAATATAAGCTAGAGTTTAATGAAAGGCTAATACTTTTAAATTCATACATACCCACATATAAGCATACACATACCTTTATCAAGAATTTCACACAAAAAATTTTTTTGTTGTTTGAGTCTGCCTTTGAGAAGGATTATATGATTTGAAAAAAAAAATCAAACATGACAAAACTTTAGGTCCTACTATACCAGTGCAAGATCATGTGTCTTTATTTTATGAGTTATATAGATTTATAACATGATGGCTTCCAATATATTTTATAATTCTTTTATCTATTCCTCTATAATTATTGATGCACTCAGCACATATTTTTAAACAATGGCTTAAGGCCTTACTTATAGATGATTTCAGCACCAACATGATAAGTTTGGGGATGATAAACACATGTCACTGTGGTAAAAATTTTACAGGAAGACTAAAACTGCACCAATATCTGTTAGCTTGTAGAATGTGGCGATCCTTTTTAAAGCACAAGGAAAGTTAACGGGGTGAATTGTAAGCTGGCTGCTACTTGAAATTACAAATCATTGAAAAACCATCCATGAGAACACCTTAGGGAGTCAATGTGGATAATAACAGTTTATGTGTGGTTGGAAAACAATAATGAACCTGTCTAATCAATTGTTCTGAATAGCAATAGATCATAGCGGAAGGAAAAATACACATCCTTATTGACCCCTTGTGCATTCTGTAACATTTTATTCTTGGGACTTTTGAATGGTTTCCTTTCGCATCTGACCATGCAAAGGCAAACTAACCCAAAAAGGACTGCTCATAACTCGTCCAAAGGCAGAATTTAACATAAACAAATGAAACCAGAACAGAAAACCATCCCATTATTTTTGCTTTTTCAAATAGATACTTATGTTAATAATTCACATATGAAATCTAAATTAAAGCATAACTATGAGAAAGGTTTTTATTTTAAGATTTAGAATTAGTGAAAGAATGGACTTAAATTCATAAGTAGAAAGAGAAATAAACTATAGTCTCACCTCACTTTATCCAATTACGTCTATGCTCCTAATGGATGTGTATTAGTACAGCCAAACATATTTTGCTGCAACCTGCAATGACTGATAACCTGTTAAATGATTGATTGTACTAGGTGCATTAATTTTACATGTATAGACATGCCATATTCTCAGGATTAAATTGTAGGAAGCAATTTCTTTGTCTGCTTTCCACCTTACCGAACCTCACCACATTTAGATTTTGTAATTAACATGGTTCATGTAGTAACTACAGAAATAAATAGATTCAATAAATATGCAGGTGGCCTAGACAAAAATTCCTTTGATACATAAGGATAATTATTATCACCAGTAAACAGAATGCTTTGTCAAATAACAATTTTGTTTCATCTTGCAATTAAAACTGCCATATAAGTAAGTAATAAGAAGCTGTCTCTCTACCTGCTCATCACAGATACTGTAAACATCCAATGTGAGAGCATTTTAAAACTTTAAAGGATTGCTATTCACTAGTAGTATGTTTTATTTATCTAATCATATTGATCTTAATTTCACTCCTGTAGTGAAAGTCAGCATAAAGTATTTAGCCATAGGCTTAACGTAACTGTTTGTGCAGCATGATGCTATAGTCTCTAAGCTTTGTCCGAATCATAAAATATATTAATTCCCACCTGTACAGATCAAAAACCAAGAGAGAAAAATCATTCAGTATTAATAAACTGTTCTTTTCTGCTGGTGGTGATTTATTATGTTGCGCCACTATGCTCATTCACAAATACCTCTTTTAGTTGGTGATGAAAATCTGTACGCTGCCTGGGTGTAATGTTCTGGGCAAGTAGACTTGTCATAAAGTAGCTAAAAGTGTTAGTAATTAAGTGTGAACCCTTAGCTTATTATGCTGTTGCTTTGCACTAGTTACAACATTTTGGTGATTTTTGGTATTAATGTGCTATAAAATATATGTGATTTGTATGTATATGTTTGATTCACTTAATTTTATTAGTGCTGATCTGTTAGTTTTTTTCTGTTTTCACATTTTAGTAAGAATATCACTTATACATCTTTTTCATATTTATGTATAAAACCCATTTTACAGTACATTATTATTAACTCAATGAAATCTTTATTCAGAAGTGCTATCACTTCTTTAATCTTTGATGCTAAATTGTACCCACATGTAAAATTCTAGATTTCAATGCAATTTCACATTATTTTATGGTTATTATTTCTGAAAGCATTCTTTCTCTATTTTTATGAAACAAGTTTATTTCACTTACATTTAGATACAGAAAATACAGTGTAATTTAAAGTGGTAAACTATCCTGACTATGTTTTGCTTTCCTTGCCTTTTTCTGATTAGATTGTAAATTTTACAAAAATAATAGTGAACATAATATAGGATTGTATATTAAGAAATAGTACCTCTAGCATACACATATGCATATGACTTGTATATTTCCTAATATCACTTTGTAGCTTCATTTTAATGAAAATAATCTAAGTCTCTGGCAACATATAATCTTAAAGAAGATGCTTTTAAAATCATACAAGCAAATATTTACTTTTCTATATTAATTATTTAGTGTATATTTATGCTAATAATCCATATGACATAGAAAACTTTTAATCTGATCACTATACATCATTTATCAAATGTCATAGCTCAGTGATATAAAGTGCAATATTAACAACTATGTAGTGTCCACTCTTGATTATTATTTTCTAGCTCTTCTTTTAACTACAGATTTTAATTTATTTTCCTTTAATTTTTTCCCTTGATCTATTGTATTCTTTCAAAGTGCTTCTACTGATTGCTTAGCAATTTCAGTTACTATGTTTTATAACATTTTGACCATGTATAATATTTCAACTTTTAAATTTGTAATTCTTACTCATTCAGGTAGCAAGAATTCTGGAGAGTGTGTTCTGGTTAGTGTGTGGCAATATAGCTGGTGATACTTGATATAACTCACTTCCATGTTTTCCTTTTCTTTATATAATATATTATGAAATTGAAATAGATTGTCCATGTCTGTAACATAAATATTCTAATCTATATATAGTTATGTGATTATTCAAATTATTAATACTTACAATGTATGCATTTGTTACTTCTTTTGACCATGTAAGAAACCAAAATCTTTAAGCATAGTATTTATTATATGAATTTGAGATGACATAATAGTTATAAATTTGTACAATGTTGGCTGGCTGTCACTTCAGAATGTAGTCTTTATTCCTACATTTCCACAAACTTTGTTGCCAAAGATCTTTCTAGATGGCCTCAAATTAAGGCATTTTTCTCTCTTATGACCTGCTATAATTTTTTGTATTGTGAGTAATTGGGATGTCAGAGTTAATTTGAGGATGAAAATACTAGGGAAAAAGGTCTATTACATTTTTCTCATATTAATTGTCAGTTTTGTGAAGCTGGATAGAAAGAACAAGCCAAACTTTATAGTGTTACATCAAAGCTAATTTCTTGAATTTTTCAAAGGTTTAATATGGTGATGAGGACGAAAAGGAACGTAACAATTATTACTTTATAATCCATTTAGAATAAGAGTTATTCAGATCAAGGTATCTATGCTAAGTGAGGATTTCTAGAATTTTCAGATTTATTCAACCTGTTCTTGATGTTGTACTACAGAGTAATGCCACATCATAGGGACAGATGTACAGAAAAAGGACAGTAAGCTAATAATGAATGGTTGCCTTAAGTAAAATTTGAGTCTCAATACAAAAAAGATAGCAATAAAAGTTATAGTTAAAATTGTTAAAAAAGAAACAACTACACAGAAACTTAAATTTTATTACTATCTTCTGATAATAGCATAACTACAGATGACACTTAGAAATACTGACATAGGAAGAAAATTATAAAAAGGTAATTATAATTAAGGAATAATCATATTAAAGGGCATTTCTGAATTATTTTCATATAACTGGCTCTTTTGAAAAAATAAGACATTATTGATAATACTGGTTGTTGATGTGAACTGATGAACTATATTATAAGGCATTATATTACTAAACAAACCTGTAATTCTTTGTAACATACACTACTGGTTTCATAGTCACTGTAATATACATAAACTAACTTTCTGCTTAAAGGTGCTTAAACTTCCTAGACACAAATTAGTATTTTCACTTAAGGCAAACATTCATTTAATAATTTACATTTGATTTATTCTATATATCCCCTTTAATTTATATTCAATGCCCTTAATACCCAAATTTGGTCCCAGTAAATGTACTTGTTTTTAGTAAAATATACTTCTGCAGAAGAAAACTGACAAAGACAAACAAGAATATTGCACATATTTTTTCACCCCAAGCTAATATGCTTTTCAGATCATCCTAGTTTGCATGCTGTATAATATTTAAAACAAAATTTCAAAATCATTGCTTACTTGGTCAGTTCATTTTTGAGAAAGTATTTTCAGTAAACTTTGTCCTGCTCCAAGAGAACAGAGCTCCTTTTAAAAATGCAGCAAATAGTTTCAGCATGATCTTTTCCTTTATGTTTTATTTAAAATGTTAATGGAGTAAATCCACAATTCACATAATTTATTTGGAAACACTTTTGTTCAGAATAATGCACTGTGAGAACAGTGATATACAGGCAAGTTCCCTTAAAGAACATGCATCAATTCAGTTCTCTTTTGAAGCATATTGCAAATGCCCTCTAACAGGGCACAGCAACATTACATAAATCATCTTATATGAAAAATTAACATGACATCAAATATTTATAAATATTAATGTGTATGTTAATATAACCAAAGCTGTAACAAACAATCATAACCTTGCCAAGTTTCCTAGGACAGGCGCCGCTGATAATGATATCCATTATCTCTGGAGGAACGCACAATTATGAAAGTTATACACAGGATGCTATGTTCTTGGGTGCTTTTAAATTTATCCATTAAGTGTCTGCCATACGTATAATATTAACCCCTTCCACAACATTCTTAAACAACACAGAGACAGCTTTTTCAGATAAATATTTTAAAATTCATTTTTATTTCATCATTTACATGGAAAAGCCCCATTTTTAACATATCTTTATGCATAATTGGGGAATATGGTATATCCTATATGGAGTCTATAGGATTGGTCTCATAAACATATGTTAAATAATAGCACTTTATGAATGTATGCTGCACTTTACCAAAGAACATCATGTTTTTCAGGGGCAGATTGGTGACTTCTGACTATGAAACCTAATATATTATTCTATCTCCACACCCCCCCCGGAAATGGTCAGTGTTGAAGATTGTGTGAGGATGTGAGGGTACAGCATGCTTGGACCTTCCTAGACTCATAGGTTCAAGTCCCTAAGTAAAGCTTCTGATCAGACCTTAGGGGAAAACAAATCATAGACTCAACCAAATGAAGTTTTGTTTATTTGTTTTCAGTGTAATTCTTTTGACATGCAAAGCTCATTTTGTCAGTGAATGCTAGGAGTAAGGTGATCCAAAAGGACAAAGAAAGTCACCATTTATGTATGTTCAGATAGCGCATGCTCAGGCGAATATGGTCCCACATCCAGGTTTTCATGGGCAAAGCAAGAAGATGGCCTTACACTAGGGGACAATGACACTTGTGTACTGAAGATGCTTTGCTTCAACAAAAGAAAGCTCAGTAAGAAACACTGTGGACCATCTGTCTATATCTGTCCCCAGGCTACAATGTTCTTTATTAGAAAACATGACACTTCCATTTCCAGTCTGACTCATCAGTGGTACAAATAGGCCACTCTTTGGTAGTGTTGTGGTCCTCCTTGATCTACAAAAGATGCCTTCCAGGACAGCCAGTGGAAACTGGAACTGTAGGCAGTACTAAATTCTATATATATGGTCACTCCCTATTTTATACCTATTTGCCTATAATAATGCCTACTTATAAATTAGCTGTAGTAAGAGATTACAGCAATAAATAGTAAAATAAGACAATTATAGCAATAAGCTATAATCAAAGATAGGTGAATTTGGTCCCTCTCAAAATACACTGCCGCACTGTACTTATCCACCTACTTGTCTTCTTTTGATGATGTAAATTCATCCAGGACTTGCACCAGGTGTGAGGGTCATTTGTTTGGGGTTATCTCAGTCATCACCATCCATGGTGATGTGGAGGGATGCAGGTGGGTACTAAGAGCATTTCTACTTAGCACTCTCAGATTAGGTGACTACAGGTCGCTGAAACCACAGAAAGTGACATTGTGGAGAATGAGGGCTATTGACTGTACCCAAGTGGGAGTCTGCTGAGGAGTGGACATGGGACCCACCCAGAGTGTGTGGAGGAATATGACCCTTTCCACTTTCAACATTTTTTTTTTTGTCTTTTTGAGACAGGGTCTCTCTATGCAGTTGAGGCTGGCCTTGAGATCACTTTTGTAGCCCAGGCTGGTCTTGAACTCGCACCAATCCTCCTCCCTCAGCCTCCCGAGTGCTGGGATTACAGGCGTGAGCCACCACGCCCGGCTTCCACTTTCAACGTTTTTATACATCTTCTGAATCTAAGATTGACTGAGGCATTTTGCCTCTGGGTAACAATGCTGATTCAATCTATTTTATTTCCTGAAAAAAACTAAACATGGAATGAGTAATGTCTCAAGCGGTCAAAAAATGTCACTCAAAAATGTATTTCAATTAGAGACTCATTTGATTGAAAATCTTTAAAAATAAATTGGACTTTAAGCGGGATGTTAACCCTAATACACACCTCAATACTAATTATTTTAATCATCTCAGAGATCAATATTTAAATAGTACCAATTTTAAGTGAGTTAGAATTTAAATGGGGCACAAAGAAAAAGGGTGAATTTGTAGACATGTTACTTTGTTAAATATATATTTTAGATATAAGCTTTCACATCACCCAAATATGTCATCATACTTTGCTGCTATAAACTTTCCCTTTCACCTGTAGTTTCTTTTTTGACACCTAAAAAATCATTCCATCATCTCAAATATGTCATTTCTTTTATCTGAACAGAAGAGCCTTCTCTTCATTTCTTTGTCAGCTGCTATATCTCACATTTTGTTTCACAGTGTTTGTTTTCTTTAGAAAAACTGATTGAAAGTGCTGCCTTCACTAGTGTCCCCAGAGGCTCTCCTTCCAGCTATCTTAAATTCAGCCATGTGTTCATGGTGCCCTGCCCCATGGTTTCTTCACGGAGACCATTCCTGCTGTGGTAGTCAACATCTCCAAGCTGTTCAATCCTGAAGTTAGCACTCAACCTTCTTTTTCTGAAAATACATTCCCAGCATTCAAGTTTATCATTCAGTTTATCATTGCCTTGTCTTTGATGCACATTACTTTATTTGGCTTTAGAAGAACTCTGACTCCTGATTTTTCTCTTCCTTCCCTGCCTAGTCTCTCTCAGCTCCCTTTCTAAAGATTGATGATGATGATGAGGAGGATGATGACGACGATGATGATTTTATCTTTTTGAGGAAGGGCTTTGCTATATAGATCAGGCTGGCCTGAGCTCACTTTGTAGCCCAGGCTGGTCTAAAGCCCTGTGCTGTGGTTACAGGTGTGCACCCCCACTCCTTGCTTATAGCTCCTTGTCCTGCCTTCTTACTGTTGGAGTGTTCTGGCGCTCCATCTTTGGTCTGTTTGCTCTGTCTTCACACTCCCTAGGCGAACTCTTTCTTCTCATGGCCTTAACCACTAATATGCTGCCCTCTCCCTATCTGTATTTCTAGTCCATACTTCTCTCCTTCCTCATCTTCAAATTCACATGTAAAGCTGTCTATTCAACACTTTTACTTTGTTGCTTCTGGATAGTTTTGAATAAATATCTGCAAGACAGAACTCCTGAACTTTGAAATTTACTCATTCTGCAGTCTTTTCTGTTTCAGTCAATGGTAGCTTCCACATTTGAGTTACTCCAGCCAAGCCCTGGGGTTGCTATTTAACTCCTCTCTTTTGTTTTCTCAATCCCCCTCTCTGATCAATTATGTAAACTATACCTGGTATCTGACATATTCTTACAATTCCATAGTGATTCTGAACTGCCGTCATCTTTTGTCTACATGGTTTCGAACAGGCTCCTATTTTCCTTATATCTGAACTCAGTCCCTTACTGTTATATATTCTGCATCCAGCAGCCAGAAAGAGATTTTAAAAACATAAGTTAGATGGTATCGTGCCATTGATCCAAATCCTGTAGTGCCTCCATGTGTCCCCGAGGAGCAAAGGCCATGGTCCAGTAGTGACTTTCTGGGCCCTGTATGATCTAATTCCCCACTACGTCTTTGACCTCACTTCTTCGTTTTTCATGGCACTGCTTTGTGGTCAGTCTGGTCTCCTTTGTTGTCCTTGAACATGTTACAGTAGGCACTGCTATTCTCTTTCTGAGAACCCAACGGGCTTCCTTCTTCACTTCTTTTTATAACTTTCTTGATGTCCTTATTCACATTTCTTTTTCTCAATGAAGTTTCATTTCCCCACCTTATTTAGAATTGCAAATGATACTTTTCCCAATCACTGGTACCCCGATTCCGCTTGCCCTGCTCTATTGTACATATTTTTTCATGGCATTTACAGTTTTGTATGCTAAATAATTTACTTGCTATAAATAGCATATGTGCTTGTACAAATGCAGGCACACATGGGTTAGTTTATTTATTTTAGGTCATGCATCTCTGGGGTCAGAGTCTTTGTTATGTTTGCTGATGTGTCCTATCCATCCAGAAATTGAGGCTGGCACAAAGCAGGTGAACAAGAAATACTTCTTGAATAAATTACTGAAGGAGATAAAGAGGGTAATAACAACAAAAGCACAACAAATTGTAAGCAATTGAGAAAGCGGTGAGAATATAATATGCAAAGCTAATTGCTCATGTTCAGATGTGACCAGTGCTTCCACGAGTGGCCTGCCTTTGAGCAAAGACTGGAGAGTCGCTGAAAACTTGAAGAACCTTAACTTCCTCCCAGTGAATCCATATCCAGTAAAGGATAGGCATTCAATGTTCTGGTCCTTGTTTTCTCACTGAGTTCTCAAAACTTCCTTCAGGAAGTATGCAGAGTTAAAGAATATGTGTGCATGTGTGCGTGTGTGTGTGTGTGTGTGTGTGTGTGTGTGTGTGTGTGTGTGT
>PVJA010013854.1:0-48652 GCA_004027025.1 Myocastor coypus | reverse complement strand
CTCTTTCACTGCACTGAAACAGAGGATGCTAAAGATAACTTGGTCGAGCCGGGCGTGGTGGCTCACGCCTGTAATCCCAGCACTCGGGAGGCTGAGGCAGGAGGATTGGTGTGAGTTCGAGACCAGCTTGGGCTACAAAAGTGAGCTCAGGACCAGCCTCAACTGCATAGCGAGACCCTGTCTCAAAAAGACAAAAAAAAAATAATAATAATAAATAAAAAAATAAAGATAACTTGGTCATTGTTGTTTTCTGCATGCTTCAGTATCTTAGCACAGTGCCCACTGCACCCTGAGTGCTTGGCATCCAGTCATGGCTTCAACAATAGATCGACATTACATGATGGACCTCATAAGATTCACAAATGGTGCCAGAGAAACTAAGCCATGTGGACAAGAGACAGGAAGCTATGAATGCAGCAAATCGCATTAAGAGCAGCAGGGGCCAATCATGCCTTTGAGAATTCCTCAGGCGTATGACACGACAAGACATTAAGCACTCAATGGTTTGTGCAGCCTTTCTCATCTTTTTTTTATTTTTATGACATTGTTCATAAATCAGAATTCCTTGTCATTGGGGAAGATCTTGTATTTTTCTTATTTCAAGTGTCTAAAGTAGTATTATCCATCAAAGATAGGAAGTGACGAAAGTTTTGTATATATATCCAAGGATGAAATCATCTATGAGAGTGATGCATGGCTCCAAACATCTGCTCTCCTGATCTGCTGTCTTTATATTTGACTTAATAAAACCTTGCAATGGTTATATGTTCAAAAGGAACGTCAGCATGCATCTCTTATCTTATCCTTTACCTACTGTCTGTGATGATCTATATTCTATCAATTGCTAGAATTCTTTCAAAACTTTCCAAAAGTATACTAGCAGGTTGGGCAGAACACGTAGGCATGCATTATGCCATAGACTCCTCTGAGCTGGCGTGGTGATGGGCAATATGGATAAGGAGAAAGCATAAGTTTCTGAGAAAAATAATGTCACTTATGCAGAAAAAGAAGTGGCGCCCTGTTATCAAACCTGGGAGATGCACACCACTAAAGCCAGGTTCATTTTTGTCGTGTTTCAGTCAGGTGTATAAATAACACTGCCAGCTGGCTTTTGACAGCCGGTATTCTTCCACCTTTAGCATAACAGCAAAGGGGGTCTACCACTACAGAAACATTCCATCGAGCAATGAAATATTAATAGAATAAGGGACAGCGATAACACATCCAACAACTAAATAGCTGTGTTTAACTAAAGAAGTATAAATCACTACTGACTTATATAGAAAATAATTTTTGTTTTCCCTAGAAGATGAAAGTGCTGATGTGTTTTTTGGGGGTGAGGGGGCACTAGGGATTGAACTCAGGACTTCGCTCTTGCCAGGCACATCCTTGTATGGCTGAGCTATCTCCCTGACCCATGCTGATCCATTTGTGTGTTCAACACATACTTAGGTCCACTTTTTATAAAAATGGAATTGAGTGCCATAATTTATTCCCACTTATACCTACTTGATATCCGTAGTATATATTGTGCATAAGTGTGCAGGTTGCTAAATATAAACTATGCTAAGATCATAGAATATCAGCTAGGTCTCCTGAAGCATAGAATAATTATTAAATCTTAATTAAAAATGTTTTTTTTGTTTATGTAGCACAGGTTCTCACTATGCAGCTTGGACTCATAGTGATTCTCCTGACTTCAGCTTCTCCAGCACTGGGATTAAAGGCATGCGACACCATGCCAGGTCTCAGTGGCTGGATCAGTGTGCGCAGGGCAGGGGCCTGGGACCATGTGGTGGTGGAGATCAGATCATGGTCCCTGAGCTTGCCTGGGCAGTTGCTTAGTCTGCTAAGCTAGCTCTCCGGCTCACAATTATTAAACCTCAGTAGAACTGAACAATCCCTAATAATATTCATAAAGAGGTCCTAACCTTTGGATTTTCTTGTCCCATGTCCACACAAATGCTTTGTTTTTCTACAATGTAGTATGATAACATTTTTGCTAATTGTACTCAACCAAAGGAAGAAAATGTTTAAAATTCCATGTGATAACTGGATGCGAATCCTTAGCCAAAGAATGAGATTACCAATCCCATCTTTATCATCTGTATCTGTTCTTAGTGTTCAGAACCAGCAAAAAGAAATTTGGGGGCAATGCGAGGAGAGAAAAAATACATTAATGTTAGCTAGAAGAACATAAAATGAACTGGGCAGCTAGGGGCATCGTTAAAACACCCCACTGGCACGTTGACCAGGAACTGAGGTCATAGTCCTGACTAGTCTTTAAAGTACAGAAGTACTCTGTGCAGCAGAAAATGGTATTTACGATGCCCATGTTGGCCATTGCTTTTGTGTGTACAGTCATGGGCACACAAATTGGTTTCCAGAAACTAGAATCTTAAAACTTTGCAGTTCTTCTTTCCTTAGTTTCTCTTAATTGTCTATGCTGTTGACCGTGTCTCATTTAGTAAAGCAAAGACACCCCAAAGAGACATGACATTACACGTGGTGCACCAGCTCCTAGAAAGTCACAAATCACAGCTGCTCGAATCTAGGCAACTGATCTTTCTCAAGGAAGCAAAACTCGTGTTTCTGATGGATGGTCTTAGAATCATAAGTAGTGAACATGAAAATGAATCTAGTTACGGTTCCTACGTCTTTCAAGAAATTTAACTGAAAATGTGTTTCATACCATGAATACAAATTCAAAACTCAGAAACTAAACACCGCACAAAATCATGATGACCTATAATGTAATGGTAGCTTTTTAGTATAAGCCAAAAACCATGAGATAAGCAATCAACAGACAGGGCCTCATTAAAACTTGAAACTTCTGCTCTGGGACAATTTTGCCAAGCCTCTGTCTGCTAAAGGACTGTTATCTAAACCGTACAATGAATGCTTATCATCATTTTTTTTTAAACAGATAATTTGAAACTCCTCAGCAGAGAGTATATGTAGGTAACAATCATGTGGAAAGATGTTTATCATTCTGTGCCCTTAGAGGATTTCAGTTTAAACAACCACAGGATAGTATAGCGTACCCGTTAGGGCGGCTTCAAACAAACACTAACAACATAAAGGGTTAGCAAGAATGTGCAGCAGAGGTGACTTTGGTCATTCTCAGTGGCAGACCGAAGGGGACATCCTCCCTGGAAGGCAGCTGGGCTGCTTCTCACCAAGGTACTGTTGTTCAGCAGACAGATCCTAAGTACTTACGTGCATGAGTTGGAAACTTAAAACCAGGCAAAATCTTCTGTGTGGAAGCTCATGGAAGTTTATATCATTCATAATTGCCACATCCTGCAAGCCAGCAGTTTATCCTGAGGGAGGCAAGAAGATAAAGAAACAGGTGGCACAGCCAACCCAAGGACTATTACTTTATGCTAATGGCTAGGACGGTGCACCTGATAGTGGAGCCCATCTAGGCCCCACCAGCATCACAGAGCGCACATTCACGTGTTTTCCTTAACTCACTTACCTTACAAATTTTTCTGAGGATGAGAATTTTAAAACAATTAAGTTTTTCCTACGAACTCTTCTTTTACTATTTATCGTTAGATTACATTTCCTGTATCTTTATTGAATACAGTTTCCACTCTGTTCTGTGATGACATAAAAATTTTATGGCTTTGTCTATAGGTTACTGACAATATTTCAAACCCATGTTGTGTGTGTGTGCGTGTTGACTGTGTACTTCTGTATACGTGTGTGCACATTTTCTTTTTAAAAATACAGAACTAGATTACATCCCTTCACTTTCAAACCAAAATTACAATTCTTGTACCTCTTAACAAAAATGTCTCTAGTAGTAGAACAAAATATGTTTTTACTTTTGACTATTTAAATTCAAAACATGTTTCCGTGCACATGATGACCCACCTAGATATATTTTTTCAGAGCATTTAATTCCTTTCTTTCTATGAAAAGGACACCACATCGCCCTTGGGTCACAACATACCCACACAACGAGAGTCTTGCATCCTCTTCCAGGTCCTTGGCTTCTAGGCTTTTCACCTTCCTGTTCAATTGAGATCTGTTTTCTGCCTGGGCTGATCACACAGCTGTCACCTGAAAATCTCATTTCACTCTATGCTTTAACTTACTATATTTAAACTTCACTTACTTCCCTTCTGATTTTCTCTCTAGCTCTGAGGAAATAATATTCTAAGAAACACTGTCTGTTAGTTTTCTCTTAACATTTTAACTCTAGGTATAGATTGCTTTCTTTCCTCTCTTTATAGTTTCATTTTCCTTGTAAAATTTTGACAGTAATTGTTCTATAGTTTAAACTATCTTTTTCTTTTTTTTAGAATTTATTTTTATTTTTATTTACTTATTTTTTTCTTGTTTCAGAACCTTTGTTTGTTTATTCACTCATTTTTATGGCCGGCTCAGCCTGCCCCGAGGGCAGGGCTGGCGCAGCATGTGGTGCTGGGGATCGAACCAATCCCTGAAGCCGCCCAAACTTTCCCAAGCAGGCGCTTTAGACAACTGAGCCATCCCGCTGGGCCCCTAAATTATCTTTTGGCTTACATTGTAGAATGAACTTTTTCCTCCATTTTTTTCCTTGAATTTTCTCTTTCCTACTACCAATGTTATTTGAATGGTCAAAGCTGAAAAGGAGTTAAGTTATGACGTTCCTACAAAGTGATTGTGTTATGTTTCACTTCTTGTCTGGTTTGTCAGAGGGAAGGACACATAAAGGCACTAGCTCCACTCTTATGGCCTTGCTGTTGAGTAAAATCTTTATTGAAAGCCCAATTGTGTATTTGTTTGTTTGCTTACTTACTTAGGAAGATTGACCATTGAGCCTGGCACATGCCCAGTTCTACAGTTGACCTACAACTCTAGTTCTTTTTACATTTTGGCTGCAGAATAAATAACAAGCTGGTTGGCTCTCATGTTTAGGAAAGTGTGTAAGAGAGTGGAATTCCACATTTGCTCCATTGTTAAACAACGATCATTCCTCTTCCTGAACTTGAACTGCTTTTAATATTTCCTGCACCTTGAGCCTGAGTACAACTTCACTTGGACAATGTCCATCCTCTGCTCCACATTCTCATCTAAAACCTTGTTTATTCTCCATAGTCTGCTTCTGAGAAATGTGTGGATAATTCTCATCTGCTGTTAAGACCATCATACACTTTCTGCTTCAATTTATCAGTGTGGCCCTTTTTCAGTTCAAGACAGAGAAGAGAAAAATGCCTGCATTCCAGCCATAATTTAAGCAAATACGCTTATGATTAATTTATATACATTCATATTTTGAATAAAATGTCAGCATATCTAAGCCCCATTTACATATAAGCAGTTTTTGTTATTATAAAAACAAGGTACCCTCTGTTATCTTCACCTGCCTCCTAAAAGTCATTCATATAAAGTTTTATTTTAAATTTCATATTTTAAAATTGACATGCATTGCTCTTAGGCACTGCCTTTATTCTGTGACGGAGATGAGTAAGAATGGGTAGCTGAACAATTGATATAGCACAATAAATAAAAAAATTTAAATGCCAGAATTTTTACATAGTATATTTGTGTGTATACAAAAGGACACTATAAAAAATACACCTTAGCTAAAAATATTCCAAAATACTTCCTTCAGCAGATTATCTATGAATTCAGAGCATGGCATGTGAAGTTGGAGTTTTCATGTGCTTTTCTACAACAGAGTTTGTAGATCCAGTTGATGAACCGTCAAACATTAATTAGTTGTGATATAAACACGTTTAGCAGCTGTACTTGTCACATAAACAAAGGTAGGTCACATATGCCACCACAAAAATGGATCTAAATTAGCTGTACATAGCCTGTAATTTGTTTTGCAGATATTAAAAGTGAATTTTGGTAATGAATTTCTCGTATAACTAATCAAGTTTATTTTCTAAACTCTGAAGTCATTAATTTGCCTTGTTATGATAATCTATTTTAATGGGCCTTTTCAGAACTCCCTATATGGCCACTAATGACTCTGAATATGAAAATCATCTCATGTTTCATGCGTTCCTACTTTATTTTCATTAATCATTATGAGATTGTTGAAGCACTGACATTTTTCAATGCATACCAGCTCATCCTCTATAAAGGCCAACTTGTACAAAGTCTTTCTCAGAGAGGAAGGAATAAGCAGTTCCTCTGAATGGCAAAACTTTGGCAAGGAGAACTTCAGAAAGAAATAGTTAAGAAATGTCCCTCACTTATCCGATGTCAATAGTTCCCTGAAACATCAGAAGCATGTAAGCATCTATGATGGCATGCGAAGAATAATGTAAGTAAGAGGACATGTCATGGCTTGGGTCTAGAGGTCCTCCCAAGCCCTCAGGTGGTCATCAGAGGAGGGATTTGCACAGGGAACTGCATCTACAATGTGTGATGCTGGGATGAAGGCTGCAATTACTGGACTGGCCCACTAACTGGTTTGGCATAGTTCTGGGCGTGGACAGTGGAAAATCCACCCTGGATCTGATAGAACATAAGGGACAGCATGACAGCTGTGGCTTTTGCTTGCAGCTGGTTCTTTGCTCCGCTGCCTTCCGCTGGCCGTGAGCCATTTCTCCTCTGTGGGAGCCCTCTCCAGGCCACCCTGCCTTGGAGCCTGCCAAATATAAATGGAAATCTCTACCAACTGTGAGCTACATAAACCTTGCCTCCTTTAACTTTGGACTCAAGCTAGGTATTTTGTCTCAGCAACCAAAACGCAACTAATGTGGGTCAGGTATGAGTGTGGTAAGTCAGCAGCTATGACATGACATGACTTTGCCTATTCTTGAGAGCTCCTTCCTGCTGAGTCATCTGCCTGGTGATTATTCTCTTTTACCAGGGTGCTTGTGATGTAATAAAGGTGTGGCTTTGTGTTGTCATTGTCATACTTCTTGGGCTCCATGGTGCTTCCAGGTTATTTACCTGGGATTCCTTTTTAAATTTGTGAAAGATTTGGTGACTTTCCCCATGATCCTCTCAAGAGTTTATGAACTTATGATTTTGTCGTCCAATTTGGGTGGACTAGATTACACTCCAGATTCCTATTGTTGTCTCCATAATTTTATTAGCTTCACAAAGGCAAATTGTTCATGATATATAAATTAGAGAAAGTATGTCAATCTGAATAGTGTTTCCAATTTGTAATTAATAAAGACAATGCAAAATTAAAATAGTTTAGCAGGTTATATTTGCAATAAACATTTCATAGTACAGCAAGGGCTGCTACCAATTCGTTTATGTCTAATAATATTACATTTAGTCTCATATGTTTTGTGTGTAATGCCATTTTGCAGTAACCCAGGATTGATTTTGGTTCCTAGAAGTACAAAAATGTACAAATGGGGCTGGGCATCTTGCTCAGCATCATAAGCACCTGCCTGGCAAGCACAAGGTCCTAAGTTCAATCCCAGGAACTGCAAAAACAAAACAAAACAACAATAAAAACGAAAGTAACAAAAAAATGTACAAATAAGATCTGGTTCATGTCTTCACTGAGCTTTTGCATGGTGAAACTGTGTCTTTATACCTACTGCTCTTCCTCTGGTCTTTCTTTCTTTCTTTTTTTTTAAGATATATTTATTTATTTATTTATTGTTTCACAACCTTTGCTTGTTTATTCACTCATTTTTATGGATGGCTCAGCTTGCCCTAAGGGCAGGGCTGGCGCAGCATGTGGTGCCCGGGATCGAACCACGGTCCCTGAAGCCACCCAAGCTTTCCCAAGCAGGCGCTTTAGACCACTGAGCCATTCTGCCGGGCCCCCTCTGGTCTTTCTTAAGAAACAAATTTTTTTCAGCTCACACCTACTTGTAAAACCCATGCTCTAAGGTGTACTTTAAGTTTCGGTTCTCTTAGGAAATATCCTTGAGATTTCTTCTTAGCCCTTTAACTTTCCTGGACATAAATTGAGTAAAACAGTGGCTAGTTCAATTAGGATGCAGCATAGTATAATAGTCTCAAGAGAAGACCTTGGAGGAACAGTGGCCATGTCTCTATGTCCCACCCTATACAGACTGATTCTGCAGACTGTGGGGGAATGTGGCAACCCTTGTGGAGTCGGAAGGAGAATTCCTGCTTCTCAGGCACTTCTACAGATGAACTGAGCTACACAAGTAGTGCACGTAGAGCACTGAAGGAAGTGAGTTCATTATGCATCACCACCCCTTTCTGTAGGATGCTCATCTCTGCCTTCCTCAGGAGACTACAGCCAATGGCTTGCACATGTGTGTCAAGTTTGTGAAAATGGCTTGAGATTAGAGACTGAGTAGTCCAACTGCTGCTCTCTGCAGGTGGCATGGTAGTGGAAACCAGCAGCAATTCAGTCCAAGAAGTGGAACCCTCTCAGCACGAAGGACAGCAATGCAGCTGAAGGCATGGCAGCTCCTCTGAGAACCACAGAAGCATGTCAGTGTTGGAAGCCTAAGGGGTCAGGAGTTCAGGGGCCACAAGCCAGGACAGCATCAAGACAGCAAAGAGGCAAACACTGCAGTCCTCAACAAAAGTCGAGCTTCGCTGCAAAAACAAGTGGCCCCTCTACATTTGTTACACCACATCCCCTGTCCTACTGAATGGTGTACAGGGAAGATCAGCCCCATCCGCTGAAGCACATGGCAGCTGCTGAAGCTTCATCAGACATGTGCAGAAGCACTTTTCTACGCAGCTCCCCATGCAGCCAAGTTAGGGACTTGGATCGCCTACGCAATAACCTTGGGTTCATATCTGCAAGGCCATGGTTCTGAAGGAAGATGCTTAAGCTGTCATGATAGAAATACATAACACTACGCTTTTTATATTACCAATTCCTCACCATTCCTGACACCAACAAGAATTTATTGCTTTGAATTGAATGTATACTTTAATACTATTCACTCTTGTTGATTTTTGCTATTTAAATTTTTTGATCAACACCTAATAGTTTTATCTATGTAAGAGATAGAATGTGATCTTCAGTTCACGTATATCTTGATCCATCATCCAATTGGGATAACTCACATGTGCCTCGCCTTAAACTGATCAACCCTTTACAGTGAGCTTTGAATGAAGCCAACGTGGTAAAAAGAAGAGGGCAGGGACCCAAAAGGGCATCAAAGCTCCGAACCTTTCACTTTTCACAGCACAGTGTTGGAGCAAAGAAGATACGAGGGTCTAGAAATGAAAACGATAGCAGTGTAAGACCAGCTTCGCTACAAATTGATATTGCAGACAAAGCTACAAGAATTAAACCCAAACTCTCATTTTCCTGTGGGGATTCAAATAGAGAAAAACCTACTGCAAGTGCTTTACACACGAAAGTAAACTTAAACTCAAAAAGAACAGCAAGGGCTGGCCAGAGATCTCAGCAGACTAATGTGCTTGCTTAGGCAGGCACGGGGACCCGGGTTCCATCACCTGCGTGCTGTGCCAGCCCCACCCCTGAGACTGGATGTGTTGACATACTCTCCTAATCCCAACGCTTAGGAGGCTGAAAACAGGAGAATCACAGCAAGTTCAATCTGTGTAGTGAGTGTATATGTACTAAAACACATAAAGAAAAGCAAAAATTATATATATATATATCTTAGTTACTTTTTACTTTTTACTTGCTGCTGGGACAAGTGCCCGACACCCAAAATGAAGGAAGGAAAGATTTATTTAGCTCACAGTTGCTGGGGGTTTCAGCCCATACCTGTCTGGCTCCAAGGCAGAGAGGCCTTGGAACAACCAGGGAACAGAGAGCAACAGCTCCAGTCTGTCTCTCTGTCTCTCTTTTGAAATTACATCAGGCTCTCTGCCTTAGCCTATTGTCTCAGGCCAAACCCATAGTCTCAGCGGTACTCAGACCATAATTCCAATAGTAAAAACACACGCAATCGCAGTGTATCATCATTCAAGTCTCAAACTCTAGAAGTCCCCTCCCATGATTGCATGAGGCTTTGGGGGGACAAGTAGACATAAACCATAACAATATGTATGGATTCCGTACTACTTAAAAACATAAAGAATGAAATATAATGCACTTATTCAGCACATATTCTAAGAGTCAGTAACTCATAAGACATAGGGCTTTATACCTGTACACCTTTGACTGTGGATTGTCTATGATACAGAGTTAGGAACACACCTTACAACTAAAGGCATCTACTCCTGATATAGTAGATCCCAAAGCTGGTAGGGTAATATGATTATAGAGGGGCCCAGGAAATAATTCAGAGGCATAAATCTGAACACACACACACACACAGATATACTGATTATAGAGCACATTTCTTATATGTTGTGGTGCCAGGGATCTGCTCAGCTTAAGCCAGTCCTAAAAAAGTAGTCAGTTATGAGATAAAACTTTTCAGATAAATTTTTGTATTTATTTATTTATTTATTTGGTACAGGGTCTCACTACACAGCTCAGACTCAGACAGCGACCCCTCTGTCTGAGCCTCCCCGGAGTTGAGATTAGAGGCATATGCCACCACGCCTATTTTAATTGACTGGCAAAGCAGCATGTCCTGCGGTACCGGAGACTGAACCCTGCATCCTTGCACTTGCAAGGCAGGTGCTTAGACAGCAGAGCTATCTCTCCAGCCTCAAAAATTATTTTTAAATGTACTGATTAACCCTTCCATAATGCAAAGGTGTGTTTGTAAGGACAGAAGGAAGCTCTTAGCAGTGAATGATGATATGAAATACCACAAGAGTACAGAAAGGTTAGTATACACTTGAGGGAGCATTAGCTTGGGTGATCTGTTTAAGTGAAAACGTGGTTATCAATTAATGGTTGCTAGAGGTCAGGATCTCTGGTCCCTTAGAAGGAATCTTTCAGCTGAGATTCTATTCACTTAACTTGGGGCATTCTTCAGATTTAGTGCCTTGCTACTGAGACTGGCCTCGTTGTAGGACTGTCCTGATGGCCCATCAGCTTTGCTTACACCATAGTAATTAGCCTAAGTAGGACTGAGATGGGACGTGTCATGTTTGGTGGCATCTGCCTGCAATCCCAGCAATGGTGGAGGCTGAGGCAAGAGGATAGCAAGATCAGGATCCTTCTGGATGATTTAGCAAGACTGTCTCAAAATAAACAGTAAATTGTTCTGGGGTTGCAGTGTAGATACAGTCCCTAGTACTAGAAAAAAATAGGAATACAATAAATCACAAAAACTGTTTCATAAATTTTTGTTTATCTAGAACTACAGAAAGATCAGAACCCACTAGAGCATTAGTAACATTGCATTAAGGAAAGTTTGGCCTCATATGCAAATAGTCCTTACCCATATTAAAATAAAATATACTTTTCATGCATCTGTTGTCAAAATGATTTCTAGATCATGAGATAATAAACTGATTTTGTGACAAAATAATTAAATTACATTTGTACAGAGTCTTCCAAAATCACATGGACTTAGGTATTTCACTTATGTCTCAAAAATACAAAATAAAATATTTCCTTACAAAATTTCAAAGAACACATTTGGTCATGGGGTACTAGGCTTTACTTCAGGGCTCTTTTCAATTTATCAATCTTTTATCAGTTTATTTGATACTCTTTTAATTGTTAAAATTATAAAGAGTAGTGTATTATCTTGATATGGTCTATAATTATTAATCTTCTATTTTTAATTTTCTTAATTTTTCCAATTTTAAAATTCATCTTAATTTAAAAATATTTTTTGGCCATTTGCAAGATGTCACCAAAGTTTTAATTAAAATTCTGTTAAGCCTTAGACTTTGAAAAATTATTACATTTATGTAATTTTTATCTTTCAACATATGTATTATGCTATTCTAGTTATTAAAAACCCACTTTAATACCCCAAGAACATTGTTTTTCTTATGTAATACCTACATATTGTTTTTAGATTTTCTTGAACATTTCAAATTTTTCATTAATATTATGAATAGGTTTCTTTTTTCTCTTTTCTCTTTCCTCTAGTTAATGTCAGGGGATAGTAGAGGTATTAACTTTTCCATATTACTTGCATGTGGTTGTTGGCTGGACTTACTATTTTAATACTCTATTATTTATGGGATTCACCATTCATTAGGGAGTGAATATAGTGATGATGTTTAGCACCTATATAATTCTGTTTCCATAAAATTATTTTTGTGTAATTTCTTATTGTAAGAATTATTTGGGATAAATAAATAATACTGTCAGATGATGTATTTCTTTTATTCTCAGTATTTAATTACATTTATTATTTCTCTATTTAAATGTGATTTACATAAAAGCTTCATTTCTGGGGGCTGGGGAGATAGCGCAGGGGCACAAGTGCCTGCTTGGTAAGTGCAAGGTCCTGAGTTTGATGCTGGGCTAAAAAAAAAAAACAATATCTTAATTTCTGGACTTGTAGTAGAAATTTGGATACACAGGTCTATGATACTAAGGATAACATTTGTTTATATTGATAATAGATAAATTTAATTGATATTAGGAAAACAAAAAATTTTAATTGACAAAGAAATTAAAGTTCTCCTTACATACCCAGTTAAATCACATCCTGTTTTGAACTGCCAACATGATATATTTTTATAGAGAACAGTTCTGAAGTTCATCACCTGTGTCTGGAAGATCTTCCCACTTCACCCTTTGCGTATGCTCTGTCTTACTGGCACACTTATTGCCAGAGCCTGGTCTTTTGAATTCTTTATGTGCTCTACCATAATGTCTCATGTTTGTGGAATTTGTGATTCCTTATTCCATGTTTACCTCAGATAAGTTATTTTGTCTAAACTTTCAAACAGAGGCCAGTGAGGTAGCTTGGCAGTCTAAGAAGCACCTGCTTAGGCAAGCACAGGGACTGGCCATTCCCTGGTATCCCATATCGTGCCGGCCCCGCCTCTGGGCTCCCTGAGCCGTCCGCCAAGGCTGAGCGTAGTGGTGCATGCCTATAATCCCACCACCGGGAGGGTGAAAACAGGAGGTTCACTCGGAGTCCAAGTTGAGCAGTGAGACCCTGTACCAAATACATAAAATAAAATAAAATTTGGAGAATAATAGTATATTTTTCTTTCATATTGAATGATTTGAGACTACACATTTTTGCCAGAGTACTTTTCGACCCATTGAGATGCACCCTATTCCACTTCTAGGCTCCCCATCCTACTATCAGGGAGTCCCCTGACACTCTCCCCTTTTGTCCTGCTCTGCTTTGTGTCCCCCTGCAGCTGCTGAGTGGCACCTGCACCTGACAGCCCTCAAGAGTTCAGTCAGTAAGGGGCAGACTGGAGAAAGAAAGGCAGATGTAAGATGGAGAAGAAAGCCAGGCCGGGGCCCCAGCTGTCCAGTTCTGTCCATAGGGCCACCCGGGGCGGGCTGCTCTCCCCCATCACCAGTGACTTCTGCTTTCTACTCCCCAAGATCTACCTCTGTGGCATCCTTGTCCTCCACCTTCACCTCTTCCTCCCTTTCCCATTCAGGCAGGAGAAGTGACAATATTCCCCATGTATTAACCTTAGACTTCCAAATCTTAGGGTTTTCCTACACCTAACACTACACATTACATACATTGGTCAATTATTTTTTAGATTATACCAATTTGGTTTGCAAGGGTTATTCTATAACAAGCTGGGCGTGGTGGTGCACACCTGTAACCCCAGCACTTGGGAAGCTGAGGCAGAAGGATCAGTGCAAGTTCGAGACCAGGCTGGGCTACCAAAGTGAGCTCAAGGCCAGCCTGAGCTGCATAGCAAGACCCTGTTTCAAAAAGAAAAAAAAAAGTTATTCTATAAAAGTTTCATCACTCTTTTAAAGTAAGCTATTTTGTAATAATTTTCTCCTTAAAGCCAAAGGATGAAGGTGATGCTGGCTCAATGTACAGAGCCTTGATTTTGTTAGCATAAATTTCTTTTTATTTGTATTAAAATAAACCACAATCTCAGTTACTGTTTTGTTTCTTTTTATCTTTCTTTCGATATTTGATCCATAATTTCTTTAGTCAACACACTGTGGAATCTTGTAAAGCGGACAAATGCAAAGAAATCCCTGGCCATTGGCATAATTTTCCCTGAGAATCGAGACTGTCTGAGGAAACAGGACCCACAGTGGACCATAGTGGAACCTCTTCTAACAAAAGTAAGTCATGATTGAGAAAGACAAGATTTCCATGAATTAATAACTTCTCTCTATGTTAGGAAATTGCCACCCAAGAATGAAGTGCAGGTAGCAGCCTGCCTACCAGAGAGATACCAAGCAGAAGTCATGCTTGTCACAAAGGGGAGCATCAAGATCTTTCTCACTGTGTCCATCCAAGTTACTGTCTTGTTAATTTTTACCAATCTCCATCATTTATTTTCCTTGAAAACCTTACTGAAACTGTTTCGCACATGTTAAAATTGTTTGAAAGGGTAGGAACTACTTTTAGCTAAACTTATTGCTCTAACTCAAACTTTTCTACGTTCGATTTCACCCTTGGTGGACATTATGGTGATCACTAACATCGATATTACCCCTTTTGCAGTAAGAGGAAGCATTACTTTTGCTAACTAGCCTAGCAGTAATGTTTCAGAAGTCGAGAACAATTAATCCTAATAATTTAAGGAAAAAACAAAAAAAAGAAAAACCAGCACCTGGATAGGAAGACAGAATGCAAACATGGCTGGGCAGGATTATCTCCTGCCCAACACATGCAGTGCAGAGAACACTGCAACGCTTGTCTAAGAACCGCCTGGAAGGCCAGTGAGATGGCTCAGCTAACTAAAGTGCCACAGCTGCAGGGACCGTGGTTCCATGCCCAATACCACATCCTGAGCCAGCCCCAGCCCCAGGGCAGGCTGAGCCAATCATAAGGGGAAAAAAAAAAAAAAAAAAAGAACCTACTGGAAATTGAACCCTCACATTGTTGACAAGTCTTTTTTTTTTTTTTTTTTAAATCTTACTGTGTGGTAAATATTTGCACTACAGATACATTTCCAACACAGATAATCCTTGGGTAGCCTATATGTTTCTTTTATCGCTGGGATCATGGATTAAAAAAATCTACATGGAAGTTTTTTCTTCATAACGGTCGTTGTTCAGAGTATAAAATTCAGACATAATAACTTTTCTAAATACTGTTGGCATAAATATTTCTTCTCATTGAGCTAAGAGAATGGAGTTGCATGCGTAGTCCAATATTCCATAATAGTAGTGGGTTACCAGCAGAACTAGCAATGTCAGAAGCTGTTGACTTGAGCCTTTGAAAGCTCAGCACACTTATCTGGTTTTCCTTTTTCTGCATTCAGTCTAAGACGTATGATATTCAGAAAGACAGTGATGTTAAGTTCAAGTACCTATGTTACAGAGTAATAGTACCAAGCTTCTCTTCTGAAGAGTTAACAACTTAAGTTTTCAGACCAAAAAGTGAGAGAAAAAGAAGGGCTGCAAGCTTAGCCATTTTTTTTTTAAATGTATATTTGGCTGTAACAGGGTGTCACTATGTAGCTCAGATTCATGGTGATCCTCCTGCTCTCGGCCTCCCCAGTACTGGAATTACAGGCATACACTGCTATTCCTGCATGCTGTGGCCAGCTCAGCCCACCCTGGGAGCAGGGCTGGAAAAGCACATGGTGCCAGGGATCAGACCGCTGTCCCTGCGCTTGTCTAAGTTTGCCTGAGCAGGTGCTTTAATTCACTGAGTTGTCTCGCCAGACCCCCTTAGACAACGTTTTGACCTTCTGACCAAACTTTCAGTGTCCATATCTAGCAGAATTTTGATGTCCTTTATTGCTTGATCTGATTGAGAATTAGATCTAATTAAAGAGTCTTACAGTCTTTAAAACATCTGTACTGACTTCACAGTAGCATGTAAAAGAACAAATACACACACACAGAATAGATGATATATTACAGGTGAAATTTTGATTGAATAGCTTTAAAATGAAAAATGCTCATATAATATTAAATTACAATACAGCAAAACAGAATTTATATAAAAATATTAATATTTCAGTTTTACTCATTTTTCATTCTTCCTATATATGCATAGATATAGATATATATCTATACATACATATACATACACATATACCTATACATATACACACATAATATTTTGGAGGGAAAAGTAAAAGGAAATAAATTTAACTGGAGTATTAACACTTGCTAAAAGTTTTAAGTTTTAAGTTACTATGTTGTCTACAACAGTCAAAAATGTTTTGTCATTAAATTATTCTCTGAATGGCTTTTGTTTTTAAGAATTCTGAGAGGTACAAAAAATGTTACTACTGGATATAAATATTTTAGAATTGGCAAATAGCAAATCTGTAGATGGATTCTATATAAATATATTGCATGCTAAAATGGCATTTTAATGTTGTAAATTTGTTTCCTAAATGTAATTGTTATTAAAAAAATACTCCACACAAATGTCCTCCAGCAGCTTTAAATGTTATTAACTTGCAGAGACTGAGGGGACATCACATGAAAGAAGGAAGGATCTGAATTAAATAGCAGTTTTAAAAATCAGTCCTTTTCTCTTTCAATTCTACAGAGAATGTTGAACAGAACTAATAGTGAGCTAGCTAGAAATCTGCTTCAGGGAATGCTTTTTACAAAGAACACCATTATGAAGCATTTTTATTTTATTTAATAGATTAAATAGTTCTACATGCAAACATGTATAACCTATTTTAGAGAAAAATTGGCTTTCCACTGTAACAAGAGGAAATTGCTAAGCTTACTCAATTTCGATAATTTTCATATTAATATAATTAAAATAGACCTGATTCTATGATGCTATTTAGAATGTGGAAGCTGATAATACACTGCTTGGAGATTTAATATAAGTGTTATCTGACAGTTGCCACTAAATAGACTCTAAGAAATAAAGTGGCGATCTCTTCCCTGAGGCTTGACCTGTTTCAAGTTAGTATTTCTATAGTTCAACTACTTTAATTGTCTAGAAACTTATATGATTATAAAGAGGAAAGGCTTAACCTCTCATTTGAGACACATGACATTGATTACTCTTATGACTCTTAAAATACAATTGATGGAGTGGAAATTACACTTGCACAATTGTGTTTTGCTTGGTATACTACACCCTAGAATTAGGAAAATGTTTTGCAACATCATAATGAATACATCTTTCTTTTTATTATTATTATGGGCAACTCAGCCTGCCCTGGGGGTGGGGCTAGCACAGCATGTGGAGCCAGGGATTGAACCACAGTCTCTGAGGTTCCCTAAGCTTGCCTAAGCAGGTGCTTTAGACAGCTTGAGCTATCTCACGTGCCCCGTTTTTTCTTATGTTAATCAACATATATTTGTTAATTTAAAAAGGTGCACATGTAGTGGTTGAATTGATACTTTAAACATTCTAAATGACTTTGACTATCTCTTATGTCAGACTAGAGACCCATGCACTAGGAGAAGGCCTTTGGCTGGAATAATACAGACTAGTTATTGTGGTAGTTTCACATTAGCTACCCAGTTAACTATACGTGGCATAAAAATGCAATACAATGAATTCATAAACAAAATTATTTAAATTCAGTTAAACATGGAGCTTGCTTTTGCTAAAGGCAGACACCTACTTCACTTAAGGCTCCTTCTGACCAGTGGGTGTGTCTTATGCACATTTGATCTTGATAAATACTAGTCTATCTTGCAATAAGTATATTTTTTATCTAGTGTATGAATCCTGGATACAACAGCATTTGCATCCATTGTTATGCATCAGAATTTCTCCATGCATCAATATATAGCAAACATTTTCAGAGATGTTTCCAAATGGAAGTAACAAGCCGGGCGTGGTGGCACACGCCTGTAATCCCAGGACTTGGGAGGCTGAAGCAGGAGGATCGGTGCGAGTTTGAGACCAGCCAAGGCTACCAAAGTGACCTCAAGGCTAGCGTGAACTGCATAGCAAGACCCTGTCTCAAAAAGACAAAAAAAAAAAAAAGAAAGAAAAAAATTGGAAGTAATATCTACTTTTATGCACTTGTAACCTGACCATATTTGAACTCTTGAACTCTAGCATGATATAACATGTCTGTAGTCACTTGCTTCCAATCTATACTTCAATATACACTGTGAAGATTTAACAAATTTGGGGGCAGAGGTAAGTAAACTGCATCTATAAAGGCATTATAAATGCAGATGAATATATATTATAGTTATAATAGCAAAAGAGATAAATAAGAGTTTTCAATAATGCAATATAGCACATAGCTAACTCACAAAAGAAAACAAAAATCAGATTTTCCTGAAAATGTACAGAATATGGCTGTATACTTGGATACTGTGGAATGTTATTAAAAGGAAAAATACTTGTTTTCTATTTTTTTTTTTCAGAACTCAGGATTGAGAACACAGGCCCTTGTGCTTGCCAAGCAAGCACTTATTCTGCTGAGCTATGTCTCCAGCTCAAAAGAATATATATATATATATATATATATATATATATATATATATATATATATTTGTAAGTTTGTAAATGTGCAGCCTAATATATAGTATAAAGGCATATAACATATATAATCAGGTAGAAAAAAAGATTTGCAGAACAAGGTTCAATATTTTTGAAAAATAAACCTGGACCAGAAGCTTGAAATTTAATATACGCCAGAAGCTCTATACTGTGTCCAAATTATTATAATATACACATAGTACTCACAGATATTGCCATGTTCTAGGCTATCCCATGATAAAATAATAATCCCCACAAATGACTGTGTTCAATATGCAGAAAAATACTAGTAGCAAAGTGTGAAAGAGGAGAGGGCCAAGACCCTACTACCCAGGGCAGAGCATGGTTAAGACGCTCAGGTACGACAGAAGCAGCATTTCGCAGAAAACACATAAAGTTACATAGAATTTGAAAAGAAACAAAAATAGCTGTGATATACATATCATTCTTTCACATCAATAATGATTTATGATGCAGAGAATGGTTAATTCGAATCATAAATGAGAAAAATGAGGATAAAATAAAACTATACTAATGAAACTATTAAAAAGCTTAAAATATGCAACAGGTTCTATTATAACTAACTCTAAAAGTGCCTACCTAAGGAACTGCATTTTTCATCGTAGCTAAGAAAATAACAACTTTAAAAATGAATTTGTTATTAGATTCTAGCTGCAGTTAAAACAATGAAGAAAATGTATATTTTAAGCCTAAGTAGTTGCAACAGTGGGCATCCCTCTGAACTTATTTATTAGCAATTATGCATTAATGCATTAATGTCAATCTATTATTTTCTGATTTGATTAAGTGCACAGTTAAGATTACCTTAACTGCAATGTGACAGTCAATCAAACGTACATTCTTTGAGTTTCCTGAAGTTGATTTCCTGATGCTCTCTGAGCTGCTCCAAATCTGCCCAGTCCTAAGAACAAAAGCAAGGATTGCTGTGTGCACTCTCCCATTGTCCTAATGTGCATACAGAAGGGAACCTTGACAGAGGACCCGGCGCACGTTGGGACTAGTGGCTGGCCATGTCCTTGGCTCCTGTGGGGAAAAGACTTCCAGGAGGAAAGGAAGAAGTGGCGGTCCTGGGTGGGGCCAGTGGCACCACAACAGCCAGCCGTGGCCCTGGCAATACTCTTGAGGCCTCATTCGGCTGGGGGAGTGGGGGGCTTCATGTGGTTGCTGCTGTTTAGCAGACCTTTCACTCTTTCCTCTTCAGTAGCCTCAGGCTTCTCTTGCTCCTCCCACTTTCTGTTTCCTTGTGACAGCCATGCTCATTCTTACGTAGCTTTCGTGGGCCCCTTGAGACTCTCACAAAGATGGTGTTGGCATGAAAAGATACGCTGATCAGTGGAACAGGGTTAAAGACGCAGGTGTGGTTCCACCAACTGTCAGCCACCTGATGTTTTGAAAAGGCTCTAAGAACATGTGAAGGAGCAAAGGCATCCTCTTTAGTAAATGATGTAGGAGAACTGGTTCTCATTTGAAGAAGAAGGAATCTAGCTCCTACTCATCTTGTCCTAAGGTGAATCAATTTGGATAAAAGACCTAGATCTATCTATCTATCTATCTATCTATCTATCTATCTATATTAAATACATTCCAAACTAAGTCAAAGATATTTAATACTCAGAAAGCCAGTGATGATAAGCTTAAGTACCTATGTTATAGAGTAGTAGTATCACAAAGCTTTTCTGCAGGAGGATTGAAAATGTAAGTTAACAGATCAAATATTGGAGAAAAAGAAGGGCTATGAGGATAGCCAATATTTTGGCCCTAGCCCTTCAAGGTCAGTAAGGACTCAGGATATAAGAGAATCTGTGCTGTAATACCCTATAACTCAGAGGTGTCTCAAATTTTCTGGTCAAGGAGATTATGGGACCTCAGAGGAAAGGGATAAATGAACTACAGTGTGTCTAAGGAGAATCACCCAGAGAAAAACATTCTCTCAGGCTTCACAAAAAGCCAACTGGCCAAGCAATGGCCGTGACTTGTCCCGAAGGCGGACACTGACAACAGTTCCACAAAGCACTGCACATAATTCTAAAGTTAATCCTGAGCAGATTTGACCTTGGAAGATACAATGTTTTGTTATACAGGTCTTGCTTTGACTTACCCTTGATCACCCAGAAAAAAGAAAAAAACAGCTTAATTACAATGCATGAAACTCAGAGCTAGATTGATGAGATGAGCTGTAGGAGGCTTAGATCAATCGCCTCCAGCATTGCAAGCTTCACTGGTGGCCCACTGCAATTGCAGAACAGTTGACTGTGTATGCATCTGCTTCCTTGTAGTCCAAAGAGAAGAATTTTCTTTTCCTTTTTTTTTTTTTTTCTTAGCAAAATCAATAGGAAGGTGGGTCATGCCCACACACTGTGCTCTGTAGAGCTATTGTGAGGACAATATGCAATGTGTCAACTGTTAAAAAAAAGAAAGGGGAAAAGAAAAACAAGCAATGTTTATTGAAAATGTTAATGTTTAATTGTTTGATCAAACTTATATACCTATATCTATCAATCTAAACTGATCTGATGATGAAAATATGTAATATAACCATTGTTAAATTTAAATAATAAGAAAATAAATAAAGATGAAAAATAAAAAAATATAAAAAATAAATTGAATCCAGTGGAAGAAGAAAAATAGGTAAAATTCCTAAAGACATTAGCAAAGGTGAAGAGCTTCTAAACAGAGCTCAAATATATAGGAAATAACATTATCAATCAACAAATGGGGGTTATGTCACATTTAAAAGCTTCTGGAGAGCAAGGGACAACCCGGAGTAAAGAAACAGCCCATAGAATGAAGAAAAGATTGCCAGCCACTCAGAGGATAGGAGTAATGACTGGAATGTGTAAGAACCAAACATTCTATGTGTATGTTTATGTGTATGCATATGTCTATGTGTATGTGTATGCCTATGTCTATGTCTATGTCTATGTCTCTATCTATCTATCTATCTATCTATCTATCTATCTATCATCTATCTATCTATCTCAAAAATAAAGAATGCATATTTAAAATGATCAAGTGAAAGGAACACACACTTCTCAAAAGAGGTACTAATGGCCAATGGATACCTAACAATGTTTAGCACCTGTAATCATTAGAGAAAAGCAATACCAGGTTCTATCTTACTTGAGTAATAATGGTGATGAACAAGGACTCGGAATCCAAGCCATGCTGGCAGTGACTGGGGAAAAGGAGGAAATCAGCCAGCTGACTACTGAGAAATGTGAAAGTAGAAATCCCACTTGACTCAGGAGGAGCTATGCTGGGTAGGAGTCATGAAGCCGCAGGATCGTGTGACAGTAATAGGTACACACACACACGCACACACGCACACACGCACGCACACACACGCACACACACACACACACACGGTAGCACAACTTACCTTCTCCAGAACTCCATGGTTCCTTTTACAATACAAAAGGGGCATGTTTGGGGCACTGAGCCTGACTAGAGGAAGTCACATATGCTCTGCAAAGGAAAATACTAAGAAGGGAGTTAGCACAACAGACGGGAAAAGTCTGTGTGATGACAGGGAAAGACAGAAAAGTGATGTCTCCTTGTCAGCTATTCATAACAATGTATAGCAATGACAGACCTCAACAGAAGAAATGAAACACAGCAAACTCCTACAGCGGTCAGTGACCAGACTTCTGTAGGTGGTGTTGACAAAGTTGGCCACCGTCTAGCAACCTATCTTATCATCACAAAACAAGGGAAAACACTATTATAAAATATTCAGGCAGCTTCTGAACCAAACAATGTTGAGCTTTTTATTATGTATTCAAAACAAGGAGGTTAAAAAAGTTGTTTGCAGTCTAGATAAGGTCTAATAGATGACACGATTGAAAACCATGGGGTGGCAAAATGCCAGCCAGCAAGTCCATCTCCATCACCATCACCCTTAAGGTGATGGTAGAAATTTACGGAAACCACACCACCCACAAGAAAAAAAGAAACAACAAAGGGACAGTGTAAATTGTGTTGTGCAAAGACACACAAACGTGCAAACAGCTTGGAGAAAGACCAGATACTATGGTCTGTAGTTCAATGTTTGGGTTTTTCCTTGAATGTTTAAGATATACCATACTCAGAAAAATTATCAAATAAATTTAATAAAATTATCATTTTTACAATGTCTACTATGTCATCTAATAAAATCAAAGGAAAAATTTGATCAGTGGTTAAATACTTGTGCAACAGGTTATTGTAATATTCAAAATAATTACATCTCAGAAACTTATTTTAATTTAAGTGTAAAAGTTCATAGGACTGAAAATAATTAGCTCAGCCTAAAATCAAAATTGCAAAAGGTAAACCGAATGCTCAAAATAATATGCAAATTTAATGCTGAGCATAATTTTGTGACAAGTTGAGTGGGACATTAGCAGACAGATGCTACGTCGGTTACTTTTCTCTCATTACTGCACAAAATACCTAACACCCAATGCTAAGGGTGGAATGGTTCATTTAGCTCACAGTTAGTGAAGGTTTTAGTTGAATCCAAGGCCGAGTGGCACATGGCAGATGGCCACCACTCATAGAGGCAGAAAAGGACAAAGATATAAGCTTATATCAAGGCCACATTCATCACTCTACTACTCATTTTATGACAGTACTTTGCCAATTTTCAAAATAAGTAGAAAAGGGCAGTGGTTGTGGCTGCTAGCAAGTTCTCTCCCATCCCTACATTTCTATGGAAATTATCTGCTCCCGGGCAGAGGTAGCACTCACACCTACAATCCCAGCATTTGATCATGAATTAATCACCAACTCTGAAAGCTGCCCCATGACTGCATAAGGCTTTGGGGGACACCTTGACACAAACCATGAGAGATGTTTTGGAAAGCATAGAGAACCTCAGTGCTGATAACTAGGAATTAATATTATGAAGTATGGTTTACCTTTTCCAACCTAACCTGGCTAGTGAGAGTCCCAGTTGCATAAATGAACCTACTTAAGCAAGGGCGAGTGAAGGGAATCAAATGGCCCAAGCTGAATTGCCTTAGCTCTGTTGCCTCAGCTCCATGCTAGGGGCACTGTCTTAGTTACTCTTCTCTCATTGCTGGGACAAATACATGACACTAAAAATTCAGGAAGGAAAGGCTTATTTAGCTCACAGTTACTGGGGGTTTCAGTCCATATTCAGCTGGTTCCAAGGCAGAGGACAAGCTTTTAGGGCAGCAGCTAAGAGCAAGAGTGCAAGGAAACAGCTAGCAAGAGCAAAAGCAGCTCACTTCTCTTCCTTCTTCACATTGAAATGTGTTTTTTTCCCTTTTCGGAATAGTATAGTTTTCTTTTTTAATTACTTTTAATAAGAAATTACAATGTGACAGTTGAAAACACGTCAGTAGAACATTCCCAATAATTGATACAATGCATATTGTTGTCCTCATTGTAGTTATACAGAGCACAGGGTATAGAAATGATAAATTTTCTGATGTGACTGGCACAAAAGATTTCTTCTCTTTGATCTAAGAGAAGGTAGTTGTATACACAATCAAATGTTTCATAGTTGCAGAGGATTACTAGAGAAACTGGCAATGTTGGAAGCTGTTGATTAGAGCCTTTTACAGCTCAGCATATTAAACTACCTTTACGTTTTTTGCGTCATGTTTAAACTTTTCTGCTGGGTGCTTAAGAGCAAGTTAAGGCAAGACCTGTATAATAAAATACGTAGTTTTTGCATCTCCCAAGGTCAGTCAAAATCCCCTGGCCCAGGAGAGGTGCAGCACCAATACCTACAACAATCAATTAAACGTTACAGAAGCTGCCCCATGACTGCATGAGGTTTTTTTTTGGGGGGGGACACCTGTACACAAACCATAACCCTCTGTCCCTGAATCCCCAAAGACTCATGCACATTTCTTCATGCAAAATACATTCTAGTCCATCTCTGCAAGTTGCCAAAGTTACAACAGTTATAATCCCTTTTCTGTAGCTGATTACGGGGTTGTAGCTGGTACTTAGAGCTACCTTCTACTACTATCCATTCCGTACCCCCTTCACCCTCAGCAAATACCTCAGCAGGTCCTGGTTCTTTCCCTGGCAGAGTGACCCATACCTTCATTCCTGAAGGCTCTGGATCTTTTATTATCATGCCTGTATTAGACTGCTGTTATTTCCCATTGACTTCAATAACAGGGCATGTGAATCCTAAGAGGTACCCCAAAAGATCTCCTTCATTCCATGTATATTTTTCCTTTCCTCCATTGTGGAGTAGTAATACAATTTCCCCTTGGTAGTCTGGGTCAATCTTCCCTGACAAAACTGTGACTCCCTTTTTCACCTTGTTTCCTCAGAGGCATGAGGAGACCAAAGTGAGAAGGGGGAAATCTTAGCTTCCAATTCAGTGGTATCTGGTACAAGCCTTCTCCCTTCTGGGACTAGGACTTCTAGTCCAGCAGAACATAAGGACCCCCCGTGGACTTACAGAAGGCCTTATCCACTGCCATGGAATTCCACACAGCATTGCTTCTGACCAAGGAACACATTTCATAGCCAAAGAATTGAAGCAGTGGGCTCATGTTCATGGAATTCATTGGTATTATCATGTTTTTTACCATCCAGAAGCAGCTGGATTGATAGAAAGGGTGAATGAACTTTTCGAAGATGCAGTTACAGTGCCAGCTAGGTGGCAATAGCTTTCAGGGCTGGGGTAAGGTACTTGATAAAACTGTATATACTTTGAATCAGCACCCTCTGTATGGTACTGTGTCTCCCAAGGCCAGGATCCATTGGTGCAGGCATCAAGGGGCGGAGTAGGAATGGCACCACTCACCATTATTCCTAGTGATCTACTAGCAAAATTCTTGCTTCCTGACCCCACTCTTGGTACCAAATTCTGTCTTAGTTACTCTTCTCTCTTCACTGGGACAAATACATGACACTCAAAATGAAGGAAGGAAAGGTTTGTTTAGCTCACAGTTATTGGAGATTTCAGTCCATATGCAACTGGCTCCAACACAGAGGGGTACATGTCAGAGGGCAACATTTCAGAGCAGCAGCTAAGAGCACGAGTACAGCGAGAGAGCTAGCAGTAGCTCAAGCAGCTCACTTCTCTTCCTTCTTTGCCTTGAAATTCAAATCACTTGTCCCAGGGGAGGTGCAGCACCCAATTCCACAATAACCAATTACAGATTCCAGAAACTGCTCCATGACAGCATGAGGCTTTCGGGGGACACCTAGACACAAACCATAGCAGGCACATATGACTGTTGATATAAAGTGCCTCCAATTCTGCTTTTTAAAAATTATTAATATACTAAGCTGTAAAGGCTCAAGTCAACAATTTCTTACAATTGTTAGTTTGCTGATAACTCACTACTATTGTGGACTATTGGACTATATTGGGTTATTTTGCTGAATTCAACTACCTAAAATCTTTGGACTGGCATCAAGTATGAAAAGATTCTTTAAAGGCTTCTCCAGATGCAGCTTCTCTAACTGCAATGGAAAGCACATCTCTGATGAAACAAAACGCAAGAGGTGGACACCTTGGGAGCCATGAAGCTAGAAAATCAATCAAATGTGTGTAGGCAGGACTAGATCTCAGTGCCTGAAGCAAACAAGCTCCCTCAGTCCTGACATAAATATCCAGCACTGCTTTGGATCTGTGCTGAGGAATGCTTCAGTATGAAAATTAGCATGCTCTTCTTCCTAGGAAGCAGCAAGCAGCAGGGGTAAGTGTGAGGATGTTGCGTGTTCTGTGATGTACTGGTCATTTTTGTTTTGTTTTGTTTTGTTTTTCTGCAAAGAACCAATGTCATGGTTTGTGCATAATGAAAGAAAATGAACTTTCTACAAGAATGAAAGCACAGAGTAAATGTACAACTTACCTTTCAGAAAAATTATTCTGTGGCTGATTAGAAATTAAGCCAGTTGGCTGGGGAAACAGCTGCATATGCAAGCTGCCTGCCTAGGCAAGCTCAAGGACAAGGATTTGATCTCCAGTGCCACGTGCCCTGCCACCCCGCCCCAGAGCACACCTTGCTGGCCACTGAAACCAGGAGTCTTGACGCATAATTGTAATCCTAGGTCTGGTGAGGCTAAGACAGGAGGATCACTGCAAGTCTGAGCTGTGTAGGGAGATCTTGCCACAAATACATACATACATACATACATACATGTATGCATACATGCATGCATAGGTACAGAAAAAGAATGGAGGCAGGCCAGGAATGTCAGCTTGGTAAGTGACATGAAGGTGTCAGCAGTGGGACGATGTAAAGCTCCTGATAAATATGAGAAAACTGAAGTTTCCCCAAATCTATTACCAGTTAGTTGGTGGCCAGAAACTAGGATATTCTGGGAAAATACACTGATGTCATGGTACTCCCATTGAGGGACTGTTGCACTGTCGTGTAGGTGGTAATCTTGAAATCAAAACATGTTTATTTTGTAAGCTTTCATGAACATGTTAAAATTAGGTACTGCAATGCACTTTACACCTTTATTTTCCACAGATGTACATATTTTTGAAGACTCCAGACATGACTTTTTAGAATTAATCATGGAGAACCTCGATAGCTTGAATTAAGGACAAAATTGTCACTCTATTTTATGACAAAGCATTGCTGGTTTTTAAAAGAAGTGGAAATGATGATAATGAGTCATTAGGTTTGAGGGAAATGAGATTCCCTAAGCTGTGACTCTTTTTTGTTTTCATTAATTTTGCTGTGTATCAATTTGGTGGCCTATGAAACTCTGAGATAAATCAGTTATAATAATCATATTAATATGTGTTATAATTTGGTTGACTATAAAGTTATAAAGTAAAATAAAACTAATAAAAATAAATCAATACTTTATAGTTTTATATAACAGACATTCAGAAATTTTATAATTCAGTATTTTATAAATTGTATTCATAATAAATTTTGGGTGACTTCACGGTATCAGAGAATATTTTACAACATCTTCCCAATTGAGACTCCTAGTAATATTGATTTGCTACAGTGTGATTAAACCCAATGTAGCTACATATTTCTAATGCGAGACCTTTTAGGTGTGGAGGCATTTATCTGCAGAGTAGGAAAGACAGTATAAAACATTGGAATTGGAAATATTCCTTGCTTTCAAAAGCAAAGCAAAAAATTAACAGTGAGAGAAAGAAATAGGTGTGTCTTGAGCAATCTGTGAGGACAAAAACGAGCCTGTGGCAGGAGGCAGGCTGCCTCGCCAAGACGCCCAGAAACCCGCTCCCGCCTGGTCCATGGGCACTGCCCTAGGACTGTGCGCTTGCTGACAATGGCTACTCAAGCCCAGGAAGAACAGAGACAAATGCACTGGTTGGAAAGGGAAGGGGGGAAGAATTCACGGAAAAGCTGCCCAGAGCAGCCGACAGGTGTCTTATTGAACACGGTGCCTGTTGCTTCCTGTCTCTAATGACTGACAGATGACAAAGGATGGCCACTGAAGTCTAAATTCCAAGCTTTAGTAATAAACTGCAAGTGAGCGTTGGCTCCGGCAGGAAGCAGCCGCTCATCCTCCTGTGTCCTTTACTTGTGTTTTCTGTGGGTGAGTCAGAAGGTGCTTGAATGCAGGGCTGGTGGTCCTATTTAATGTTGTTTAATAACTGTGCTGGGTCGGGAGGCATTCATTCATGTATTTAGTTGCTTGTTTGTTTATTTATTTATTTATTGTATGTCTGTGAGGTTATTTCTCAGTAAGAGCATTTGTCTTTTTTTTTTTTTTTTCATAGTGATCCTCCTGTTTCCTGCCTCCCAAGTGCTGGGATTACCACGCCCAGACTCCATCACAGGCTTAGTGCACTCAAGAATGGGTTCAGCATGGCGGGCAGGGCCAGGATCTGAACCCTGGCCCCTGTGCTTCCCTAAACAAGCACTTAGTCTGCTGAGCTATATCTCCTGCCGGTCAACCCTAGACATTTGAATATATGATCTGAGTGAAATGGGTCGCCTGTCCCAATGTGGTAGACCTCACTCAACTCAGTGAAGGTCTGAAGAGAAGAAAAGGCTTATCAAGACAAACTAACTTTCTGTCTGCCTGTGTTGCTCTCCTCTCTCCTCTCTCCTCTCTTCTCTCTCTCAATGTCTCCATCTGTCTACCTATCTACTCAGGGATTGAATTTGCACCCAATGGCCTTTATATTGGCTGTATCCCTGGAAATGCTTTAGAATTTCTTGAACATAGGTTTGTAAATTTCCCACGCCAGGCTCAAACCTTCCCTCTTCCTGCCTCAGCTCCCAGAGTGTGGACGGACACAATGTGCCACCACACCCAGGTGGTTCCCTGCCTGTCGTCAAATTGCCTGTCACCGGTCCTCTTCCACCTTGCACTTGCTCTGCACTACAGACCCTGCTGGCTCTCAGACTTCCCTCTGCACCTTGTGGGCATCCCAGACTCCTCAGTCACATCTACCAGTGTCTCATAATAAATCTCTTTAAGTCAAGAATAGACAGATATTCTTCTATTGCCCCTGTGACTTTGGAGAATGTGGAGATTAATGTGGTTGTGTTATTGGATCTCTTAAAATTCCTGAGTGTGCCTACCACAATAATTTGAGGGATAAAATGCAGCTGATTACCCTGCATAGCTTCAAACACACACACACACACACACATGCACACACACACGCATGCACACACACATGTACACACAAAACACGTGACTGTTATAAGTCAATTTGGCTGCCATTTTGATTAGACTGAGACTTACACTGGAGGATATCAGGTTGGATCACCCAGTGCTTCTGCCCTTGGCTTCCAGCAGCCTTTGCGTGAGCTGCTCAGCCCCACCATGTGCTTCCCACGTGCTGTTCTGCTTCGTTGTGGCCCCACAAGCAGTGCAACCAAGTGACTACAGATGGGAATTTCTGATACTGTGAGTCCTCATAAACTGCGTTTCTCCAATGGTGCTTTTTCTTAGATGTTTTAATAGGAACAGAAATTCAGTGACAATTGTATTAGCTGAGGCTCATGAGAGGACTAGATTTAATATAAACACATATTTTATGGTTCTATAAGGGCTAGGCCCAGTGGACTTACAATGTCATCTGCAAAAGCAGAGAAGGAGGGGTATAGAATGGTTGTCTATGTGCAGAGAGTCAAAGGTCCCAGCGGAGGTCACGTACCTGGAGCTCACATCAGAAAGATGGCAGGAGTGCTCTGGAAGCCTCAAGGAACTGGAGCAGAGTGTCAGAAGCAGCAGCTCCTCTGCGGAAGACAGAGGGAAGGCCCCTTCCTTCCCTCCCTTTTCATTGCCTCTATCCTCAACCACGCTGGGTAGTGCCACCCACGTCTTTCCTGGAGCTTCCCTCCTCAGCCTGCAGCCTATAGGCCAACCATCCCAACCTCCTCACCAGGTTTAGCAATCTGATAGACATTTCTTTCTCAGGTTGATGCGTTGCAGTTGAAGACCACAGCAGTGACACATACGTGTGAGTGTTGTGTGCAAACACCTGGCTTTGTCCAAGAAAACAAAGCATGAATCTTAATACAGCTGAGACAATTCTACACAGAGACTTGGCTACGAAGAACTTAGACGAGAACCAAGCCTCATGGTATATGGCTGGAATCCCAGTTCTCAGAGCTGAGGGAGGAGGATCTCTGTGAGTTTCAGGCCAGCCTAGGCCAAACTGTAAATCCAGGCAAGCCTTAACTTCCTAGAGAGCCTGTCTCAACAAACATGCAAGTGAACAAACAACAAGAAACGCTACTTAGGACAAATGAAAGTACAAACAGCAGAGGTGAGGTGACCTTACTTTTACTAAGCTCCTACCTTCCCTAGAGCTGGAGGAAGAAAATGAGAACACAAGAAATGGGTACCCATGCTCCTGGGCCTGCAGGTCAGACTGCTGGGTGTCACCCACAGAGAAGATCTGACCCCTGCTGATGAGACTATCCGGGGTGGGGTGAAGGGAGAAATATTCTGTCTTCTACCGCAGTGAGACAGCCTGGGGGATCACAGTAAGCAGAAGCAGAATCCAGCACCTAGGTTCTTTCCTTTTCTTTTCTTTTCTTTTCTTTTCTTTTCTTTTCTTTTCTTTTCCTTTCCTTTCTTTTCTTTTCTTTTCTCTTTCTTTCTTTCTTTCTTTCTTTCTTTCTTTCTTATTTAATATGTTTGGTTGCTACTGGGACTCACTGTGCAACATAGATTTCCAGGGATCCTCTTGCTCTCACCTTCCCCAGAGCGGGGATTACAGGCATGAGTCACTAAGCTCGGACTCTGGCTGGCTCAGCCCGCCCTGGGGGCGGGGCTGGTGTGGCATGTGGTGCAGGGGATCGAACTAGGAATCGAACTGCAGTCCCTGCACTTGCATAAGTAGGTGTGATAGTGTGCTGAGCTATCTCACTGGTTCTCAGCACCTCAATTCTGATGAAACAGGGAAGAATGAACATTTTTCAGAAAACAAATGCATGATGAGGCTCTCTGAATGTATATGCTTTATTATTTGTGTACTACAAACATATATGACTGCAAGTATATCTGCATTATGCATATATATTATCTATATGAAACCTGCATATATAAATAAGTACATATTGCAAACTGGATAATAAGGGGAATTTCTACATGGAAAGAAGACCTAAAGGGTCTTCACAGTGGGACTTTCCATCAAAGGTTTGCTTGCTCAAGCAAAAGTGCACTCCAGCACCATGGGTTGGAACAGAAAGAGATCAGGTCCTGAAGCTGTCCAGGTGTTTGCATTTAGAGCAGGCAACGTGATCTGGATCAGTCAGGAAGAATAAGCAGCATAAAACCAAAGTGCAGTTGCCTTAGGGAATGATTTCTTTCTACTTTCCAATTTATGAAATTTTATTGTCTTATTTTTGTTGAAAACAGTCTCAGAAAATTTAAATTGTTTAAACAAACTAATATTAGCACATTGATTTTAGCCCATCGCCAGCCTTTCAGCCTCATACATAGTTAATCTGGGTTAAGTCAACCCTGGAAAGCGAGGGCAGGGACGGCACCAGTGCAGTGGGAGAGGGACCCGGGTTCTAAAGGACCCATCCTGACTTAATCTTTCATTGTTGCCAACCGGCTAACACTTTGCAGATGTATTATGTTTGGTAAGTGAGCCCAGATGTAGCAGTTGATGGTTCAGGAGCCAAGGTACTATAACCCGAGACGCCGCTGCTCCTGACTCCCGCATGCAATGTTCCTGAGGAGTGTGACACTCTGGCCAACTCACAGCGCATGCGCACTGAGTGAGTCTTAAAGTGAGTAGCGCCACGTGTGTAGGAGGAATGGCAGCGCCTCTCGCAGCTCCAAGATCTCCATCCACACCAGCACGTGTCGCCAATACACAGGCATCAATTAACGGCTCCCTGCAGGAAAGCCCAAAACACGCGATCCTTATTCGTGTCATCTCTCTGGACTAGACAGCCTCTCACACTGCCGGTGGTTATGCTAGGCTTGTTGAGTTAGTAGAATACAAAGAGGTGGGCAAAACAACTTCATCAGTTTTGTGCATGTCTTAGTTACTCTTGTTGCTGGGACAAATACCTGACACTCAAAATGAGGGAAGGAAAGGTTTATTTAGCTCACAGTTACTGGAGGTTTCAGTTCATATTCAGCTGGCTCCAAGGCAGAGTGGCACATGGCAGAAAACAACCTTTCATGGTGGCAGCTAAGAGCAAGAGCACAGGGAGAGCCAGCAGCAGCTCAAGCAGCTAACTTCCCTTCCTAACTTACACTGAAATGCAAATCACCTGCCCCAGGGGAGGTGCAGCACCCACACCCACAATAATCAAATACACATTTCAGAAGCTGCCCCATAACTGCATGTCGCTTTGGGGGTCACCTATACACAAACCATAACAGTGTATGAATTTCTCTCTTCTTCTGGGTAGAAAAGCAAGTATCTCGCGATCTAAAAGAGCTACGGAGTGAACTGTGCAATTTGGAGATTCTACCTAGTTTTAGATTTCCACTTAAAGCTGACATTACATGAAATAAAGACAAATGACAAAATTCAAGCTCATCTGAATAATTATCATTGTATTTGGAAACAACATTAAACAGCAAATGCAAGGGTCCACAACAAGGGCCGGCCTGATAGCTCAGCAGACTGAAGTGCCTGGTTAGGCGAAGAGCAGAGGCGGGTGTTCAATTTCCAGTGTGCCGTGCTAGCACCAGCCCAGGGCAGTGCTGAGACGGTGATTGATTGAGATGGCGTGGTGGTGCACCCCTGTAACCCACATGCTTGGGAGGCTGAAAGCAGAGGAACGGTATGAGTCTGAACTAGGTAGTGAGACCCTGTAGACCCTTACTAAATGAGAGAGAGAGAGAGAGAGAGAGAGAGAGAGAGCGTAGAATAAGTCACAGAGACTACAAAGAAAAGGCAAATTGTACATCCTGCGTTACTAAGGCTACTGTCCTCTACTTTTTTGAATGAGGTCCTGAATTTTCATTTTACAGTGATCTTGCAAATTTTGTAGCTGGCTCTAAATAACATTAGTGCTATACAGACACACAAAATTTCACCTTTTCATATGAATCAGAATTATATGGAAAAATAATTTTAAAAATATGTGTCCACTTCCAAACACAAAGGTAGACATTCACTACATTCAGCTTGAAATGCAACTTATTTATAATGTTCATCAATGATTCTGACATGGGATTAGATGTCTTCATGCTTGCAAAATCCTTAAGTAAATATAGATACATAACACCGACTGAAGTTTCTACATTTTAAAAAGAGGTTTCTCAAGACAATGCTTAAAATACAACAGAAATGGGGTATCTTTCAGATATAGTTGCAGGCCAGGGGCCAACTTTACAGATTTTCTGTTTTCAAATCACCTTTCACAAATACATAGAATAGATTCTGCCTGGTACTGTGACTAAAGCAGTTCATGATAAAAGAACAGTTATTTGCTTATGAAATAGATTTTTAAATGAATAATTACTTGAGTCACTTTTTGATCCTCACCTTAGTACTTAGGAAAACATAGGTATTTCCATGTTCTATTATTATAATTTTCCAGAGTAAATGATCCATAGGTAGAAGGTTGTCCAAGCTTCTCTCCACAAACTAAGCAAACTGAAGAGCAGCTATTTGGAGTCATGATTGTCAGAGGAGACCGTATTTAGATCCATATATATCACCCTGGTTCTAGAGTTCCTTTCTTTTTTGTGTGTGTCAGCAAGAAATTTAATATTATAAAACAAAGGTGAAATCCAAGGGAAGCTGATGAGCAGGCCTAACTTGGTTTCTCCTACAAATGCAGGAAATTCTTCAAGTTCAATTTAAGTGCAATTAAAATGTGTTTATCCTTCCTTTTCAGTAACACAGGTTTCCTGAAATTCACATTTAAATTGATTTGCACTTACTAATTCGCACTGATTTGTACTCATTTTTATTTTATGTTATAAGCTTGAATATTACACTTACTGAAAGTGTTTAGTTTTACTGAAAAGAAGATTCTTATTAAAGTGATTTTAAGTCTTACCTGGATCAAATTATTCAATAATACAAAAAGCATTAATAGCACAATAGATGTTTATGGGATGACAATTGTGGGGAACATTAAATAGGGTTCAGATCTCTCATAGCCTGTGTTATAATCAAGGTTTGTAAGGAAATAGATTTAATATAGGATATATAATTTACAGGACTATTTTATAATTATCATTGGAAACATCAAATGTATCAGAGTTCAGGAGATGTGTCCACACAGTAGAGACTCAAAGAATCCAGATGAGGGCGAGGCTCGCACAGCAGTGCCTGCTTCAGCTGGAGGTCTGGAGCCCACAACAATGTGTCTTTCAAGTCCACATGAAGGATCTGCACTGAGAGGGCCCCAGTGATGGAAGCAACAAAACAAGCAGGATAAATAAAGCATCTGTGGCAGCAGGCTGAGAGATCTGTGCTGGAGCCAGGAAATGATGCTCAAGGCAAGGACCAGCACTCCCCTGAGAGGAACCACGCCCATGCTCAGTGACAGTGAGGACCTAAGCTCCTCTGACGAGAACAGCTGAGCTTCTATCAGGAAATCCAGCGTGACAAGCTTCTCCAGGAGAATCGGCAGCTTACCATCTTGCCCTTAGATCCATCTCCTTGCATGTTGGCAGCAATCCTCAGGTGAGCCTTTGACACTCAGCACCACAGATTCAGGTCCACTGGGTGCTACAAGCTGCCCACTGGTTAATCCGCCATACTGTGATGGGCAAATATCCATCCTGCATCTCCAGCATAAGATGGACCACGGACCAGAATATCTCTTTTAAAATATCTTCTAATTATTTCCAACTGGAAGACTAGCAGTCAATACAGCTGGACCAAAAAACTATTGAATGCTTCAGATGCAAAACACACGTATAGTCTTTATCTCTGAGCCTCTTGAAAACCTGCATGCAGGTCTGTGGTTGCTTCTCAACTTGAGCTTCATGTGCAACTTGCGCATCTCAACTTAGCTATGTCTGGCAGGTAGCAGTGAATGTCTTCATTCCGAGGACTATAGTGAAGAAGACTCTACTGCTCTATAGATTTAATGTGCATCCTCTAATTTATCCTTTCTAGATTATAAAACTTGTTTGACTCCTGGCTGAATCGGAAGTCAACTACATTTCAACTTCTTCCATCCAGGTCAAACAACTTACCAAACAAAGCCTAGGAGAGAATTCTTAGTGTATAAGGATACATAGATTCAATAAATATCTTAGATAATCAACTGGGATAGGTATTAATATGTAAATCACAAATTAAATGTATTTTCTAGGAAATAGTTCTTCAGTGATGTAAAATATTTTATCTAGCATCTTATATATTTAAATAGAAAATTTCTAGAATGTTTAGTGAGACCAAAAAGTGGATAGATTTTATTCATTTAGAGATATACTGAAGACCATTTCTAAGTACAAAAATGGAGGTGGTAAACATTCCATTTACCCTGGTTGGTATAGATGATACACTGATACAAGTACATACATGCATGTATGTGAATATAGTTAGCCACATAACATTCTCACTAGCTAATATTTTTACATATGCAAACTTTGTTTTAATGAAGTTTTCTTTCAAGTCTGTAGATTTACTAAATAGGTATTTTGTTTTTATCACTAGATTTAATTTTCCATGGATGACGTATGTTTTCACTTCTGTACTTTGTCAGAGACTTTTATGATTTAAAAATGTATATTTAAATGCTTAAAATATAAAATTATGATCTGATTAAATCTGTAAAGTTGATTTCTATGACTTTGTTGTTTGCGATGACCTAGCTATGAAACAAAGTCCATTCATAAATTAAAACAATTTATATGGATAGAAAGTAAATATACAATATACTTGATTTACTCTTTTCAGTATATTCTATTCAATATTCAATATATTCACCAGAAGTACCTAACCTTTCATTAGCATAAAAGCTAGAGTGTTACAGTGTCAAGCAGGTAAACCCAGTGCTGTAGCCCAGCAGACTAAGTTCCTGCCTAGGCAAGCACAGGGACCATGGTTTGGTCCTTGGCACCACATGTCATGCTGGCCCAGACCCAGGTACTAAACTGACCACTAACACCAGATGTGGTGGTGCACGTCTATAATCCCAGTGCTGGGGAGGCTGAAAATAGGAGGATCACTATGGGTCCAGGCTACATAGTGAGACCCTGCACTAAGTACATTTATTTTAAAAAAAGGAATAAAACAAGTTCATTGCTTCACAACAAGTTAGATAAAGTTGGACAAAAGTCAGCACCCTGAGTTATGCTAGAAACCAGCATTAGGCCTGGCGCTGGCAGAATGAACCTCACGATGTTATAGCTGTAGCATCAACAGGGCCAGAGCTGACAGCATGGGGAATCTGGATCACAACTGAAATTTGTCACTAGCAAGAGCTTCATGGCAATGCAGATAGGTAATGTGAAGCCCCTGTGCCCAGTGGGAAGGAATGGGCTCTCTGCGGTGTCTGAGCAAACAGCGCCCTGCTATGAGAAGCACTTGAGGCTGGGGAAAAGTGCCGTACATTTTGACAAACGGTAAAGGATAGTGTTTCTGCTCAACCAGAAGAAACAACATGATTTGATATTTTAATAAACAGAACTTTATGGGAAATTTGATGCATAGGGATGTAAACGATTCAGTTGACCACACGGGATTTGCCTTCTCAAGATTGTATTGCAATATAGTTCACTCATTTAGCAAAACACAGTAACACAGAGACATAGCAGGTATGAGCTGGGAAGAGAGAGCAGTAAGAACTTCTCAACCCTGCCGGGCGTGGTGGCTCACGCCTGTAATCCCAGCACTCTGGGAGGCTGAGGCAGGAGGATTGGTGCGAGTTCAAGACCAGCCTGGGCTACAAAAGTGAGCTCAAGGCCAGCCTTAACTGCATAGCAAGACCCTGTCTCAAAAAGACAAAAAAAAAAAAAGAGCTTCTCAGCCCAGGGGAATTTGAAGCCAAACGTGAGTGGAAAGCGAAGCAGGTAGTCCTACTGCTTATCCTCCTCAGATTACACAGGACAGCGCTCTTGGACACTCCTAAAGATGGTCTTTAATGCTTAACAAATTCCTAACACAACTAAACATATACACTGCCGCTTAGGAGGACAGAAAGTCTATGAAAATAAGCAGAAGTGAATTTTTGGGAAAAAAAAAAAAAAAACAAAAAAAAACAATTGGCCTCTGGCTGTATATTTTCTTCTTTGTGTCGGAGTAAAATTGATGTCCCTGACAACAGACGCAAAGTCTAAATTATGACTCTTTGAAGAAACTATGGAAATAAGTTAACTTTGTTTGGAACAATTTTTCAGTCATTATCTTTGAGGCAGACATTGCAAAGCACAAAGCAACACAATGAAAAATGAACACGATGTCTGTATTTCATAGAAAGCACTATTTCAATTATTGTCCCATTACTTTTTAAATGCATTCTTACGACTCAAGAGTATTTTATGCTTAGTAAATCTTGCACATTTTGAAAGGAATGTGAAAGAGATGCACAAAGAATATTAAAAATTTCCAGAGAAATTAGAATTAATAGTTGGGATTAAAGCGTCTGCAAGTAGATACGGGGCTTGGGTGTTACATCCCTGGGCCTGCCTTGCTGGCCCCACCCCCAGAGCTCCTTGAGGTGGTGATTCAGACTGGGTATAGTGGTGCGTTTCTATAATCCCAGCTCTTAGGAGGCCATAAGCAGGTGGATCACTACAAATCCAATCTAGTATTATAGACCCTTCCCTAAAACATACACAAAAAATAAGTAAAGAATTAATAGTCTGTAAAACCTCGTATATTGCTTTGATTTGACAATATAGAAAATCAAAGTATGACTCAGAAATTTGATTTAATAAATATTTACCTGAATTTCTATAGTGGACCAGTTGATATATAAAGTTAGCAAAGAACAAATGAAAAATACATATATTTAGTGTGTTTCACAAGCTAGAACAAAGAATCCAGGAAGTGGGCCTCATGATCAGGAGGATATAGAAAAGATATGTGAAGAAAAAAAGTCTAACTAGACCTCCAACCTGATCAAAATGAGTGAAAGCGTTTCCTCTATCTGGAGAGCAGAAAGAGTTCAGTTCAGTGTAACAATTGACACTGTTCAATGCAAACGTACTGTACCCCATTTCCTGCTTTGTCGTGTTTCTATTATTTCAGACTGTCTCAATAAGCTCAGATAATGACAACATAATGATATACATGGGGTGACTTTTACAGCAGAAGTGTGTTTGACTCATTGAGTGTGGTTCGGTGTCCAAGGTCAGAGTGTCAGCATGGAGGAATCAGCGGGAAGAAGGAGGGAGGGAGGGAAAAATGGAGACACAAAGGGAGGGGGAGGGGAGTGAGGAGGAGAGGAGAAGGAGGAAGAGAAAGGGAGAAGGAAAGGTGAGAGAAGGATGGGGAGGAGGAGGGGAGGAAGAGGGATACAGGGAGAGGAAGGAAAGCGGGAGGGAAAGAGGGAAAGGGAGAGAGAGGCAGAGTGGCAGGGGAGGGAGACGGAGACAGAGTGAGGAAAAGAGAGACGGAGGGAGGAAACAGTAGGAAAGGGAGGGAGGGGGGAGGGGAAGGAATCAAAAGGTAAGGAAGAGAGAAGGAAGGGGGAGGGGGATGAAGGAAAGCGGGCTTTTGTCAAATCACAGAGTAAAAATTCAGTCTTCTCCCCCTTCATAACCTGATCTGCACCTCAGTATTCCCCAAAGGAACCACCTCCAGCTTCATCCTTTCAGGCTTAGTTTCTGCATGAAGTTTGGAAGGCACACAATGCTTTATTTTTTTAAAACTTTTTATTCATCTTAATAAGAAAAAAATATTATGAAAGAGTTTCAAAACAGTTTAATAGGACAGTTATAATAATTAATACATTGCATATTGTTGCCTTCATAGAAATTACTCAGAAAAGATGCAGACATGATATCTTAGTTAAATAATATGAAGTGTAAACCGTTCTTCTCACTGAACCAAGAGAAACTAGCTGTATATCTATTTTAAGTATTTTGCATATATATATATATATATAATTTTTCACTACAAATTGTCGTTTCTTATACTTTTTCCCTTTGTTTTTTTTTTTTCAGAGATCGCTCTTTCATTTCTGTTAGAGAAGCTGTATTTGGGGAAGTCCTTAAAGGACCTTTTCATACTTGATGCCAGTTCAGATATGGTAGGTGCTTGAGTTGAGCAAAATAACCCAATGTAGACCAATAGTCCATAATAGTGGTGGGTTGTCAGCAGAGCTGGCAATTGTCTGAGGTTGTTGACTTGAGCTTTTGACAGCTCAGAATATTAATATGACATTACTTTTTACACCTCATGGTTAGACTTTTCTGCTAAAACTAAGTTAAAGCAAGACCTATATACCTAAGAATGTAACTTTTGCTATTTAATAAGGTCAATCAAATCCCCGCAGGACTTATCCTGAAATAATGTACAGCACCTTGTAAATCTTTGGTCAGCCATCTCTATGAGCCACAGTCATTGCTTGACAAATTTGTTCTCTGTGAAAGCCTGAGAGAACTTTTTCTCTCTAGGTGACTCTCCTTAGGCACACTGCATCTCATCAGTCAATTGATCATTTTCCTCTGTGGCCTCATTATATCCTTGATCAGAAAATTTGGAACACCACTGAGTTATCAGTGTCACACTGATATGTAAGAGATGTCACAGCATAGGTTCTCTTATGTCCTGAGTTCTCACTGACCTTAACGAGCTAGGGCCAAAATATTGGCTATCCTTGTACTTCCTCCTATTTTCAATTTTTTTCCATAGTCAATAGGGATTTAAAGTTTAGAATATCCATGTTTGTTGGAAAATAGCAATTCCATGTTTTTTGTTGTTGTTGCTGTTGTTTTGGGGGGGTCTACAGGCTTTTCAAGGTCTCACTACTAGATCAGACTCTTAGTGATCCACCTGTGTACAGCTTCCCAAGAGCTGCAGTTACAAGAGTGCAGCATCACTCCCAGCCTCAGTTGCTGTCTTTGCATGCCCCAGGGGCAGGGCCGACATGGCAGGCCCAAGGATCAAAACTCTGGCCCCCACACCTGCTTGCAGGTGTTTTAAGTAGTTCCATATTATGTCTAACATGTTTGATATGGACACAGTGATGTTAAGTTCAACTTTCTCTGTTATAAGGTAATATTATCATTAAGCTTCTCTTCTGGATGTTTAACAAATAAAGTTTGCTGAAGGAACGCAATTCTGTCTTCATTGAGCTCTTTCACAAACAACGTGTTAGGAACCCTAGTGCTGCTTTGCTTCGATTGGACAAACCCTTAAGGTTTACTTCTGTTCTTAGAGATAAACAATGCAGGGCATAGTGATCTAACTGGGGCCTCAGAGCCAGCAAGAAATGTGCTGCCGAATCTGCCCACCCCTCAGCTGTATGTGTGACATACAGGCCCAGAACTAACTTGCATGACGGCCCAGCTTTCATGCAAAACACAGACTAAGCCCTTTTGTTTCTAGATCAGACTTCCCGGAACTCTACCAATTTGCCTCAAAGCAGAGGATTGCCTAATGTTAAATGTAGCACCAAAGTTAAAAATTAGGACTTTGGCTCAATGCTATGGTCACTTTCATCAGCACATGAAAGGCAAGTATTTTCCTCCTTTACTGTTTTCCCATTTAAACTTTGTGTTCTCTTCTTGTACAGTTTTCATTACAAGCAAACTGAGATGACTCCTGCTGGACTTCACTTTCAGCTTTTACAAGCTCGCTGAAGAGCAGACAATCCTTCAAAGCAAGTTCTTCCATGGACATATCAGTCAACTGGAGAAAATTAACCCAGCACAGCAAGGAAGGAAGCTGTCTCAACTCCAGCGTTCATCTTGATAGAAAGGGCCTGAGTCTGAACACCCGGCTTACACTCCTTTAACTGTGTCAAGAATTAAAGTGGAAATAGATGAAAGCTAAATCTCAACTGCATTGAGTAAGTCCAAGCAAAATACATAAGGACAGCTCTATTTCTGAGTGATTTAGGAGGAAAGGGCTGTGTCTGCATCCAGAGCATGTGTCTCAGCTATGGGAATACAGGGAATAATGCCCAATATTTCCATGCCGTGGGTCTTACCCTCAGGCCCTAAAAAATTGTGCATAGAACTCACAATATATTTGAAGTTGTAGACATAGTCCAGTATTCCCTAATCACAGTGTGTTATTGGCAAAATTTTCCATGTTAGAAGCTATTGATTTGAGCTTTTTATAGCTCAGCATACTAATCTAGCTATATGCTTTATGCCTCATGGTTAAAATTTTCTGCTGGGTAGTTAAGGTCAAGTTAAAGCAAGACCTGTGTAACAAAGTATTGAATGTTTGTATCTCCCAAGGTCAGTCAAATCCCATCAGGATTTACTTTGGAGCCATGTACAGTGCTTTGAAAAATTGTTGTCAGTGTCCGCTGCCTGGATGAGTCCCAGCCATTGCTTGACCAGTTTGCTCTCTGTGAAAGCCTGAGAAAAAGTTTGCTCTTTAGGTGACTCTCCTTAGGTACACTATACATCACTGATCCCTTTGCTCTGTGGCCCTATAATCTCCCTAAACAGAAGATTTGGGACACCACTGAGTTATAGGATGTTACAGCACAGGTTCTGTTCTGTTCTGAGTCCTCACTGACCTTCAAGGGCTGGGGCCAAAATATGGGCAATCCGTGTAGCCCTTCTCTTTCTGTAATTTTTGGTCTGTAAACTTACGTTCTTCACCCTCCAGAAGCAAGCTTTGTGATACTATTGTGTATAACTTTGGATTTTCTAACCTCACAGCTAAGTGAATTCAGTGTTCCTTCATTTATGGATGTTGGCAGCAAAGCACTACAGTGTTTGCAGTATCTGATGATTTTCATCAGCCAAAATTATAGTTATTTACAAATCAGATCTAGCCATTGCCAGTGTCTTGAAATATTACTAGGTAATTACTGTAGCAATTGACTCATAATTAGATATCATTATTTAATGAGTTAATAAAAAGCAAGCATATTAACATATTACATTTAATAAAATATAATAGCTATTTTGATTGAATGTTTGGTTTGATTGAGATATATAGATGTTCATATATGCGGCATCTGAATATACTAATAAACATTGTGAGTTTGAGAAATTGGAGATAGGCAAGAAAAGAGCACTGTTTCAGTGGTAAAAACAAATACAAAAGTGTGAATACAAACTTGTACACTGCATATGAAAGCTAGACCGGCACACTGAGCATTATGTCAGACATGCTGGATTGCGTAAGATGGGGAGTCCGATGGACTGGAGGGGACTGGGAGGGGAAACAAGCTCACAGGCTGAAGCAGAGCTAGCAGTGGCTTACTTCTTCGGGCACCTGTGGCTATGGGGCAGTGCATGCGAATTGATTCAGCAGCAGAAAGTGTATTGCAAAAGAGCAAGGGCTGTAGGGAGATGTCCAATCCAGTGAGTCACCTACAGCAACAGTAATGAGGGCCTCAGGAAAGCTTCGCAATGAGGTAAGCTCCTCACCCAGAGAGATGACTCAGGCCAACATCTGTAGTAGACATAAATTAAGAGCTGGTCACACTAACACCAAAATAGGGTCTTTAGGAGTTTGCCTCTGCTAGACAAACATGACTGGTAACGATCTGAAAACATAGTACTAATTCTGATGGGAAATCATCAGAATATTTATTGAGCATAAAAAAGGACAGGTAGTGCCCTGTGTCTGTCTTACTTAGTTCTTGCAGTAGTCATTATGTCTTAGTTACTTTTTACTCGTTGCTAGGACAAGTACCCGACACTCAAGATGAAGGAAGGAAAGGTTTATTAGCTCACAGCTACTGGAGGTTTCAGTCCATATTTGCCCGACCCAAGGCTGAGTGGAACAGAGCAGAAAGCATCCAGTTCATGACGGCGTAACAGCAGCAAAAATGGTGCCGAGTCTGTCTCTCTGTCTCTCTTTATATTACATTCAGGCTCTCCGCCTTAGCCCCTGCCTTAGGCTACATCCATAATCCCAGAAGTACTTCGACCCATAATGCCATCAGTACTAAAACCCATAATCCCAGGGATCATGGATCAAGTATCAAACTCTAGAAGTCCCCGCCCAATGACTACATGAGGCTTTGGGGGGACAACTAGACATAAACCATAACACATTACCTTTGCTACAAAACAGAAAGCTTAAATGAAGTGGACTTCAGCTAAATGTCCGTAATTTGATTATGCCATCTTCATTAGAAATTACACCATGTTCTTAGATCTTTTGTCATAGTTGACCACAAATAAGAATATATTTTATGTACTTATCAAGAGTGCCTTTGCTTAGAAAAAAATACAAAATGCATGTATATGCAAATTTAAAATATGGAGCCAGGCATGGTGGCTCTCACCTGTAATCCCAGCACTCAGGAGGCTGAGGCAGGAGGATCAGTGCAAGTTGGAGACTAGCCTGGGCTACAAAAGTGAGCTCAAGGCCAGCCTCAACTGCATAGCGAGACCCTGTCTCAAAAAGACAAAAAAAAATTTAAATATGCAGAGATCAACTGTAGAATTCTTTCATCTTTAGCAGAAAAATACTTTTAGAAAGGCATAGTTTGCAACGTTCCACATGTCACAGTATTCACTTCCCTAAGTGTCTGGCCTAGTGCTAGAGGGTTCAAATGATAACTGGATTGGATTTTCTGAGTGTTATTTGGACTCTTTTCATTATTTTACTGGTTATATTTTAGGTTTATGAGAAAAACTCCTAGAATTTAAATGCCATTTAATGGGCCAGGGATGTAGCTCAGTGGTACAGCGCCTGCCTGGCAAGCACAAGGCCCTGAGTGCAATCGCCAGTACTACAAAACAAACACATAAATAAAGGAAATGAAGAGAAAAAAAGTTCAAAGCTGCTAAATTCAAATAACTTTACTGTCCCTTATACTTCCGATATAATGATGAGATGCCTCTATTCACAAAACATGAAGTCTCGGCTTCTATTAGGACAAGGAAATACAATTGTAATTGTTCACATTTTACATAATGACAGCCACGGTAATTGCTTTTTAAGCAAGAAAGCCCATGTTTCACATTGCTAGCACCTAATACGCCCGTCCGTACCTGAGAAGTCTGGAGTTAACCTCTGTTCCCTTATAAATGGACTATAGCTTTAGTCATGGAAAATAATTGTTGAACAAAGGGGCAATTATTATTTTCTTGTTTGACTGACTATATTGAATGAAGATTAGTGTATTAAAATATTAATGGACCTTCATAATTCAATAGCTAGTCAAAGATGTAGGTCATTTATATCCGTGGAAAGCCTTAGTGGGCAGTCAAAGAAAAAGAATACATACACAAGTGTGACATAGAGGTCTGACTTGGAATTATGTGGTGGGCGGCTCTTAGAATTCACTTTAAAAGATTAGCACATCTTCCACAGGAAAGAGAACTTATAATGACTTTTAGGAAAAATCAAAGTCAAGGTCATGCATGTTTTCTAGGCAGAGAAGGTGAAAGAAAATATGAAGTAGAGAAAAATAAGAAGCACAATAAGACAACCGTACCACCACGGTACAGCTGCAGGGTTCACTGCAGAAGAATACAGATACTTCAGGGGACAGGGAACTCTTTCCGTGTTCCCTCTTTCCTGTTACCTACCAGGCGGAATTGGCCAGAGAGGTATTTAAATTTATCTCTAGTCCCATCAGATTGGCTCACGGGCCTCCAGCAGCAACTTGGAAAATATGACTCAGCAAAGCAGTGTACAGAAGCCCAGTGTGCCCCAATGTCTGGGCTCCAGACGCACGTACAGGACCATGGTCCTCCAGACAGTGGTGATGCTGGCTCAGCAGCCGCAGGCTTGCTAGGCTGACACAGGTGAGGAAAATGTCAGGATGCTTTTTGTAAAACCAATACCAGGGCCCGGCGGGATGGCTCAGTGGTCTAAAGCGCCTGCTTGGAGAAGCTTGGGTGGCTTCAGGGACTGCGGTTCGATCCCCGGCACCACATGCTGCGCCAGCCCTGCCCTCAGGGTGGGTTGAGTCAGCCATAAAAATGAGTGAATAAACAAAGGTTGTAAAACAAAATAAAATTAAATAAAAATAATAATAATAATAAATAAATAAATAAAACCAATACCAGAAATAAAGCCTCCCTGCGTTACACTGCCCACAGTAGATTTTGCTTTGTGTTCACATGGAATCCGGTCTGTGTCTGTGTCTGTGTCTGTGTCTGTGTCTGTGTGTCTGTCTGTCTGTCTGTCTCTGTCTCTCTCTGTCCCTGTCTATCTCTCTTTCTCTCTTTTTGTCCCCTTGTCTCTTTCTCTGTCTCTCTGTTTTTGTCTCTCTGTTTTTCCTCTGTCTCTCTGTCTCTGTCTCTCTCTAGCTCTCTCTCTCTCTCTCTCTCTCTTTCTCTCTTTCTCTCTCTCTCTCACTAACATGAGACAGTGGCTGCTCCTGACTGAGGGAAGGGTGTTGACAATGTCAGACACTTTAAACTCGGCCCAGCTGCTAGAAATAAAGGGATTGACAGATTTTGAATCTGCCCTCCAGCATATTGTAGGATAACTGGAAAGAGAAGGAATATTTTCTGAACTATTAAGTCATCACAGACTGCTACTAAAATACTAACGTGAAGGATCAGTGTCCTTACAGGATTACAGATCTGATAGGAGATAAAGAATTCATGAGGCAGGGCCCGGCAGGATGGCTCAGTGGTCTAAAGTGCCTGCTTAGGAAAGCTTAGGTGGCTGCAGGGACCATGGTTCGATCCCCAGCACCACATGCTGCGCCAGCCCTGCCCTCAAGGCAGGCTGAGTCAGCCATAAAAACAAACAAACAAACAAACAAACAAACAAACAAACAAACAAAAGTTCTGAAACAAGAAAAAAAAAAAAAGCAAAATAGGCTTAAAAAAAAAAAAAAAAGAATTCATGAGGTTGGAGTTTTTAGTAATCCAAATAGTATTCAGCAAAATGAGGTCACTGCCATGTCACTAACTCACCTAGGCACAAGGTACAGTACATAGTATAGTAAAACATGTGATGAATGTTTAAACATTTTAAAACATTCCTAAAGTAAAAGACGTACTGCTATCATACGATCTGAAAATCCTCCCCTGCTTTTCATGTCTTTTTGTTGTTTTTTATACCAGTTCTCACTATGCAGCTCAGACTTGTGGTGATCCTCCTGTTTACAGCCCACCCCACCACTGGGATTACAGGTGCGCACCACCATGCCTGGACACTGTGGCCAGCTCAGAGTGCCCAATGATAGGGCTGGTGAAGTATGGGGTACCAGGGAGCAAATTCTGGTCTCCGAGCTTGCCTAAGCAGGCATTTAGCCCACTGAGCTATCTCACTGGCCCTTCTACCTCTCCTTTTGAGCACATTTAATCCATCACTTATTTTTTTCTAATTTCCGAAACTGTCCCTAGTTGTTTTTTGTTTGTTTGTTTGTTTGTTTTTTTCTTTTGAGACAAAGCTTTGCTGTGCTGTTCAACCTGTTGCTGAATCCACTTTGTAGTCCAGCCTGGCCTCAAACTCAAGGGGATCTTCCTGCCTCAGCCTGCTGAGCACCAGTATACAGCCATTGTTACCCTGCAGGCTGAAGCAGTTCTTGAAGTCTCTTTCCTTAGTATGTTCATGATGTGTGATCAGAATGTGGCGCATGACACCACGGTGACACTCAGGGTAAGCAGGCCTCAACAGCCTGGCAGGGAACCCTCATCCCTCTCTTTGCCAGGTCTGACATTGTGCCACTCTGGCCCTTACCCAAAGTCAAATGACCATCACGGGGAAACACTGTCAAATGGTATAGAGCACTGAGGCTCCCGGATGGTGCATCTGAAGGTGGAAGGAGGACTTCTGACCAGCTTCAGGGCAGAACGGCGGGAGAGGGAGCTGCCACAGAGAAGGGGGATGCTGGGCGCTTCGCAGCAATGCATCTCTTCCCATACCAAACCTTCTAAATAGTTAAACCCGCACTGTACTCTTCAAGCACATCTCATCTTCATCTAGTAGTCTGAAAGGTGTCAAGCTGATCCGAGAAGCTGAAAAACTCAGCACATTCATCATCATTTCTTTTCATTTTAACAACAAGAACGACTAATTTTTATCCTGAGTTAAACTTGGACTAACATCTAAAAACAATCTGCAGTTGTACACTTCTTGGTTATGTTTGAGAAGTTCTGGAAAGAGAAGTGTGTTTGGATGATTGCTTGATTTATATTTTCTTGGAGATGTTTAATATTTCATTTTAGGAATAGTTCTGTCTTGTAAAAGAAAATTACATATTAACTTAGAAGATATTGCATTAATTTGCCAAGTGTGAAAATACAGGTCTAAGTATTTCACAATTCCCCATAAGTGTGGGTGTAGCTGAACACTCAGGAACAGCTGATGTACACAATTATTACCTTACACTGCATCTTTAGTTGGCTGAGAGAATGAGTGGACATAGGCACCTCTCGTATTTCAGGGTTATGTCTGTGTCCTTAATATATATTTTATATATGGAAACCGTATTTTCATTAAAGTGAGATACTTTGAAATTGTAGGCAATTTTGTTTTCTATATCAACAAGGATTATCTAACTTCTGCTGACAGTGATTAATCCTAACTATCAGAAGTTTTATTTGTAAATTTATATTCTGTAAAAGTAAATTTCTCTGATCCTCAGATCAGAGTTTCTCTTAATTTTTTGATAAACTATACAATTTTTACTACAGTATATATTTACTACATATGCACGTGCTAAATGAACAACACTCCCCGACACTCAAACAACATCTACTTCTCTCTCCTTTCATCATTATTATTATTATTTAATGTATTGACTACAGGGTCTACAAGGGGGTTTCACTATACAGATGGGACTCATAGTGATCCTCCTGTTTCAGCCTCCCAAGCGCTGGGATTATAGGTACATGCTACATACCCAGTCTCCATTACCCTCTCATCGTGCCCTGGTGGGCAGGCTGCCATGGCACAAAGGGGTTCGAACCCCGGCCACTGCATCTACCTTAGCAGGCACTTTAATCCACTGAGCTATCTGGCCGGCCCCTTTTTCCATTACTGTTGTTTTCTTAAATAACAAAGACCTTTCTCTCCTGGCTCTGGACACTGACATCCAATAGCAGGGCTTGCCTACTGCTGAGGCCCGGCTCTGGGCATAGAGAGGCTGGATTTCCCCCTGTTTCTTCAAGATGATAGTTTTAAAGTGTGCTTATGATACGTAATGTTTTCCTCGTTTGGGAAAACTGATCTATCTTATGTCTGGAATCATTTTTATCTCCATCCTCCTCTCCCTTCCTACCTCCTTTCTTCCCTCCCTGGTCCCTCTCCCCGTCGCCTCCCTTTTATTTTGTGGTTTAAATTACTTACATGTTGGGCTTCTCATATTAGAGAAACCATGCAGCGCTTAACTTTCTGTATCTGACCTGAGTCAGTAATATTAGGTTCTCAGGATCCATGCATTTTCCTGTAGATGACATGCAGTTCACTTTGCTTTGTGACTGAATAGAGCTTTGTTGTGAATACATGATACAGGGAATCTCCAAATGACACAGTGGGGAAAGAAACTCCCAACGTGAGAGGTATTTGGGACGAGTTCATGTTCTCTAAAACCAAAGAATGAATTTTAGGAAACAACAGAGGTTACGAGCAGAATAGATTTATTGGGGGAAGTAAAGCTCCTGTCCTAGAGGGACAGGATGGGGCCCTCGAGTGGGTGGTCCCCGGGAAACTATCTCTTCCAGGAAATTTCATAGAAGAAAACCATGTGGTGAGTTGGGTCTAAGGTTGTGGAGAGTATGGGAACTCACTTAGATAGGCAGAGATGCGACAAAACTATGGTCAACCAATGAGGTTACAAGCACATTGTTCAGGTAAAATTGATTAAATCCAGGACTGAATGGGTGAGTCATGTAGCAAGTGGGCATTATGG